>QGSO01000194.1:345140-386435 GCA_011037825.1 Carya cathayensis | reverse complement strand
TTCTATATATAAAAAGTGTGTATGTAACGGAAAATCTTGTTTTAACGGTTTTTCTTGTTTTTCCGTTAAAGTTAACACCGTTTGTTTTAACGGTTTGACATATAAAATGAAGACATAAATGTTGAGAGAGATAGCATTCAATTTGTTATATGATTTATTAATCACAATAATTATAATACTTAATAGTTTATATAATAATAAGTAATTAAAGATTAGTTATTATATTTTTCTCTTTCTTCTTAACATATACACGTGTATTATGTGCATAAAACGTGAATCTCTAAGTATAATATATGTGTATTATACGTTTCATTAATTCAGATTATTAAGTATTATAAATTTAAAAATCTCATATATATATAATACAAGTGTGTTTAGTCAAAGTGTTTTTTTTTCCATGGTAGTAGGACGTAGCTTCCGTTAAGTCATATTCCACACGTGGGCTTGCTATGGTGGGCACGTGACAAAGGCCGTGATCCTTGAGCTAATCAAGAAAGAGTAAATTCGGCCAACAACTTTAAAATATATTTTAGGATTTATATATATGCTATATATAAAAAATATTATACCACAAATTTTATAAAAAGATTATGTTTTAACTTTATGTTGTCCCTGATCAAATCAACCAACAACAAAATAAGAATTTCAATGTTGTCTCTATTGATCGTCTACAGGATGACATAAATTGATGAATTATAATACAAACATCAAGCGATACATATTTTGAATTACCGTTTGTGTTATATTTTTATTAAATTTTTCGTATACATCTTTGCTAAAATTATGGATGTTATAAACATGTATTGGATTATATGATATTTTGAACTAATTTTTTTATTTTTTCTAATATGCCTTAAATTATTAAGTGACATCAATAATTTTTATAAAATATATATTATTTTTTACAAATAATGATTTCATAAAATCAGACAAACGTGCTTTGCACGTTGCTCCCACCTAGTATATATATATATAGAATAAATTCTAATAATGTAGATATATTGCAAACCCAGATTAGAATAATACAAATCAAGGCTATATATACTGAATTTATTAGCAATTCCATTCGTCAAAGAAGAATTTAGGGCGAAGAAAAAGACGAAGTAATATAGCTGTCCAAGTGTGAGGCTGATTTGTTTGGATGCACGGTCCTCGCTGTGCAGTATGCAACAGGGGTTATGACAACAAACCAGTTTGTAGCATGCATTTGATGACGCCTAGAATTCTAACGGTGACAACCGATGGATAGCGACCTCTTTATTCAAATTCTATATATATCTAAGCTAGCAGCGAGTGCGTACTCACTCGTGCGTACGTGAGAGAGAGGGAATTTGCTGCATGATAATGACTTCTCTTCTTATAAAAACAACTAATTGTATCAATATCATCATCATCATCATCATATATATATATATATAAGCTAGCATGCAAGCAGCTAGCTGAATATCAATAATTTGATCATTATATATGTTATATTTTTCTCTTTGGTGGTGCTAGGAACGTTGTATTTAATTTGTCATTCGCTTATATTATATATTTCCACTTTAATTGTCTTTGTCATGATCAGTCTGGTTATAAATCATCGATCAGCTTCTCTGGCCTTCTCCTACATATATTATATATATATATATATATATATAGACACACACACACACTAGAGCCAAACTTCTTGTCTTTGTTGCTTATATATACTATCCTTGAAGAATATTCTTTGATATTGCCAAAAAGAAAATCGCCAACAAATTAGAACTCTCTCCCTCTCTCTCTCTCTCTGCGCATAGGCATTTATCACTAACTTAATTTATACTTTTGTTCATGTATTTGTTCACGGTCTCATATGTGCATGTGATCAATGTACTTTCCCAAAGTGCGATTCATCACGTGACTTTTGCTAGCATGTCACAAGAACGACACTTCTATACTTCTTCCTGCAAAAGGATAGTTATTATTATTATTATTATAAGAAAAAAAAAGAATATATATATATATAATCTTGTTGTAAGCACAACTGCGTACTAATATGTGCACTAATTTAATATGATTGATCAAAAAGTAAATTTTATTGAAAATCGTGCCAATTTAAATTTTGAATAAGAAGAAATCAGTATTGGTACTCAGATTAGTACACGACTTTATTTGTATATAGCAAAACTTATATATATATATATATATAACCAAAGAACAATAAATATCAATTAAGGGTAAATGCTGAATATGGTAATTAGAAAAACTCTATTTGCAAGCCGGTTTGTTTGACACATCATCCGACTATATTGCTGCTATGTTAGGATTTGAATTTAGAAAAAATTTGAGAATTTAATTCTTATAAATCCAATCTTAGTGGCCGTATATATCCTGATCTACAATGGCTTGCAAATAGAATAATTCCGTCTGGTTATATTAGTAACTTTGCAATTGATAATATACAGTATCATGCGGGCTAAAAAAGAGAAATAAATGTTGATTTTTTTTCCCCAAACAAGATAACATTACATAGATTAATTACAAACAATATACAAGCAGTAAGTAGTCTTTCAAATCAGAGTGAGGCACAATGGGTTGTCTCACAGACAAGTCGAGATAGACACTTCTGTTTGTACAGAGTCTCGCATCTCATAAGAGCTGTGTCCTTAAAGAGTTTTTGAAATTTTTTTAGACAGTATCCGGCACAATGAAAGTTGTGTGCGGGAGAACTAATGAGTAGTTTACTTGTAATCAGGATTTGTACCCGGACTTATTGGTTATAGCTGTAACTTCCTTCATGAATTGAATTGAATTGAAGTCTATTTAAAAAAAAAAAAAAAAAAAAAAAAGACCAGAGCGAGGCATGTGGGTGGTATGACGTACTGGTGAAATGGCATATATCTAAACTTCAAAGTCCTGGAAAAACAAGTGAAAATCAACGTACAAAACATTACTCGCGCTCGTTGCATTACCCGCGGAAAAGTACTACTTTTTACTGAAAACTTGTATAACTCTGAAATTAGTTGGGATTTTGTCTCAGACGCCCAATTCCAGTAAAAGAAGTTCGGAAAGGTCTAGATATGAAATTACATGTTGATTTGGATACAGTATCCAAGAGTTCAGGAAAAGGAAATGCACGATTGTTCAAGGAATTGTAAGTTCTCTTTACGAAATTAGTGCTGAATGAAAATAAATCAAGAAAATTGTAAAATCTGGAAAATACTACTCTATATATATATATATATATATATGCGCATCATCACCACCATCATCATTACTCTATATATATATATATATATTAGGAAAACAGGAGACTAATCATCATCATAAACGTCTAATTTAATACATGATCATGAGCATGGAAATTAGCGATCGATATTTGATCAGGAAAATAAGGTACATATATAGTAGTGGCCTGGAAATTAAAGGCCGGAAAATATAGCTAGCTAGCTGCTAGGACGTAATAGTGATCTAGAATCTGAAAATCAAGGATGGCCGGGTACGTAACTGTTTTATTAGTAATTATATATGAAAAAGCAAGAGATCACAAGGTTGGAGCAGGGATATGTATGGAGAATATATATTGTTTTGTTGCAATGATTAATGGGTACACATGTGAATATGAGTGGGTACGTACGTGATTTGTCCGTGTGGAATAGAGACAATAGTGGAAGCAATAAGGAGCAGCTAGCCAGCTCTAAACTTGCGCATGAACTGTTTGATAACATCTCGTGATACTCTCTTCTTCAGAGATGCCCCTATTTTGGTACCTGTAGCACTGGATCTTCCGCATGCAATCCGGGCCAATCCGCCCGGAAACTCTTAAAGCCTAAAAGCGCTTGATGTGACCACCATTCACATTCATCGATCCATTATATACACAGTACACAGTGTAACGCGTGCATTAATAGATCAGTTGTTTATGGCGTCACTATTTGTTATATAGGTAAACAGTACTTAGTTTCCGCAAGTTAAGTACAACCATGCTTGCATACTTTAAAAGATCGTAAAAGATAAAAACATCATCAAAGCAAATGCATTTTCTCTGAAAACGAAATTTACTTGTATCATATTTTTTCATCTGATCAATATTATAACTTATCAAAACATTTTTAATAATTTGTTTATTTTTATTAAATATTTTATCTCATCTTATCTTATTTAATTATTATAATTTTTTTAAGTTTTTATGTAAAATAAAATAAATAATTTAATTTTTTTAAATTTTAATATAAAAATAATATTCAAATAATATATTCAAATAAATTAATTTCTATCGTATTTTTCCCACTGAACGTGAGATTTAGGGATGCAGCAAGCTAGATAGCTAAATTGTTGTTTCAATTTCCAAGAAACGATTATCAATCTCAATTATAACGTTATAGATGAGAAGGAGTACTAGAGAGAGAGAGAGGACAAAATTAGGATGACGGCTTGTGAGAGATCAGGAGGGCTGGAGGCTAAAAAGCCCCCGTGAGGACTGTTTGGAGGCATTCCAAAATCACAACTAAACATCCCTTTTGTTGCTTCCTCTTCACTTCTTTCGATGGCCAATTTCCCTCCCTCCCTCATCCACCGTCACGAGCTAATTTCGATTCCCTCCGTTCCCTTCCCTCGTCAAGTTATGCCAACCTCATAATTCCCTAGCTCTGCCCCTGGAAAAAATTGAAGAAAAAAGCATTGACTCCTTGCTCGGCTTTAATTTCAATTTTAATCAATTCATGGGCTGAGATTTTTTTGTTTTTGCCTGATGCAAATGCATACTGCATGCATATATATGAATTTGCAGTGTGTGGATTCACTGATCTTTTCGTGTTTCTCTTCTATTTATAGTTGATAATATTAGCTAGTAACAAACGATCTAAATCGATCTGTACAAAACCTTGACTTGATACTTCTATATCAAAATAGATAACATTTCCAAGGCAGCAGTCGTACTGTAAAACACCTGTAGCATGATATGTTAATTCGTTAGTTTACGAAGGAAAATACTGCTAAACTTTTTTTTTTCCGCGTGCAGTTTTCAAACCCAACCCAAAGTGGCTACAGAAATATATGGTCATTTTAAGAAATGAACAATGATTTTCCCCAAGGAAAATCTTCTTTTCTTCTTTCACCACTCTTGGAGATGGTAGACTGTTATAATTAATATGTCCGTTACTCTCAGATGGTTTAATTAAAACACACACATATACATATATTAATATAGATAGATAGATAGATCAAATTCGGTGTTGGAAGGCGATTCTATAAAATAAATTCAACATATCACACAAATCAATTTATAAATTTATAATTTTTATAAGTCTCTTCTAAAATTTCTTTTTCTTAATGTCACCTCTTGGGTTTCGCAATTTGCCATGGGACCACGAAGGTCATATCACCTTTGGACTCAGTACTCCTCCCTTTCTAATTTTTTCATTAAAAAATAAAAGAAAGAGACATTTCTAGTTTTTTCAAACAATTATCAAAAGGGTGGTTTGGTAAGTTCAGCTCGTGTAGTTTTGTATCTAGTTGTGAAGAAACTGATGCAGTCATGTGGGAAGCGAAGCGAACAGGAGATCATATCGATTTGAGAGCTCATCCCCTTCATTTAAACAGCCTCAGAGCTTTGCAGATATCATAGGAAGAGAAATAGAGAGCTGAAAGAAGGATAAAGAGAAGTAAACTACCCATGGTTTCTAGGGAGCACAAGAGGGCAGCTCTGCATGAGAAGCTGCAACTACTTCGTTCCATTACCAACTCTCATGCTGTAATTTCCTGCATTCTGTCCTGAGGCCTTGCTTCCATTGCTTAATTTCTTCTTACCTATTTTCACGGATTAGGTCCTTTTATATCAGAGTAGTTATATTGAGCATAATCAATATGCTATCCATCTTTTTTCTTTTAGTATTATAATTTCTTGGTTTTTCACCTTTGGTCTTCTTTCGACATCTTGTCAAACTTCTGAACCGCTGCACATTCACTCTGGACTACTATGGTCTTCCACAATTGCCTTGCGTATATTTAATCACTTTCTTCTTATGTTGTCTCTATGGTTTGTTATTTGTCGCTGTGACACAGTTTAGGGAACTATATATAAGAGTTTCTAGATGCATTAATATAGGTAAGTAGTTAAATTAGTTCCTAGCTAGCTAGATGTAATCATATATAAAACAAGTACGGGTGATATCAGCAACCCAGATAATGATTTTTTTAAAAATATCAATCTTCTGGGACATTTGCAATACTTGAGTTAATTCCATCGTGAAGGAAAATAAAATTTTCGCAGTTGGGCTCTAAATCACGAGTTACGGTACTTTTGCATGCTTGGCAGCTTAACGAGACCTCAATCCTAGTAGATGCATCAAAGTACATCGAAGAGCTAAAACAGAAAGTGGAGAGATTGAATCAAGATATAACGAGTGATCAACAGACCTCAAGAGACCAAAATCCATTGCCTGTGGTATATTCTAGCATCTCCTCTTTCTCCTCCCCCGCCCCAACCACTTCTGATTCACATTTTTGATCTTCTTCTTCTTCTTCTTACTTTTAACATTTTTATTTGCCTCATATACCTACCTAGTAATTTATCTTGAGTTATATTTCCACAGGCTACGGTGGAAACCCTAGACAAGGGATTCCTAATAAATGTGTTATCAGAGAAAAGTTGCCCAGGCCTGCTCGTCTCCATACTGGAAGCCTTTGAAGAACTGGGTCTTAATGTTCTGGAAGCTAGGGTTTCTTGTGCAGATAATTTCCAGTTACAAGCAGTTGGAGGAGAAGTAAGCTGTCAATAAATTTATGTCTAAGACATACTTATACCGGGCTCGTTAACTCTGCATGTACTGTGTGTGTGTGTGTGTATTTTCTCTTTAACTAGCGAAGTAAGAGTGCCGATATTTTTTCTTTCAGAATGAAGAACAAGCCGAAAGCAGCATCGATGCTGAAGTGGTGAAAGAAACAGTGGTGCAGGCTATTAAGAATTGGAGTGGAAGTATTGAACAAGAATAATCAAACATCCGTATACATCTTTTGCTTTTACTAAATTTCTCCCCTTTTTTTTTTTTGGTTAAGAAAACAGTATCCAGTTTTATTGATAAACCCTTGCTTGTCGCGGAAGAATACCGTGGTTACATCTTTCTTGTAGTGAAGGATTACCGTGGCTGGTTACATCTTTTATTTTATCGTTACGCGGTCAATGTTGTTAATCAAGAACCAATTAGCTTCAAAATTGAATTAGAAATTGGTTGAAGATCAATAGCAAACACCAAGTAAACCAATAACGTACTCTCCCTTTACCAGAAACATACATGATCTTATTAGGCCGTCAGTATGCACTGCGAAACTTTGCTTTTATATTGCATGCGCGAGTACAGGATTTCTCGTGCTGAGATGACTCGTTCCATATGCTTATAGTCCTGTACTTAATTTGTAGGCAGGGCTTGATATTGCTTAGTTTCTAATGGAATCTATCTGCAGATCTACTTAATTGAGGCTTCGGGTATTCTTTCTCATGACCAACTTTTTTTTATCGTCGCGTGATAAATAAGATATCATGTAATTCGATCCCATTTATGTCTTTTAGGGACTGGGTGAAAGAACTTAATCTTATATTAGATTGTTAGTCGTTTTCCTATCATCCTGGACGGATCTTCCCCTAATTTTGCGACTAGATGGGTTGAGTTAATTATGGCTTGCGCACAGGCTGGGTTATTAATACCAGTGTTGGGGGCTTTTCGCCTATGGATAGAGCCCCACGAAGATCGGCTCAGACCAGGCATCAAGTATGTACCCCTCACTCCAAAAAGCCCGAGAAGCTTGCCTAGGCCCACAAAGCCCCTTAACAATCCATGGAGAACCTACACTCCATGTAAGTCGGACATACCTATCCGAGTCAAGATGGAACATTACAGAAGAAACACAGGAAGCCAGACCAGCAGAAAGGGAAGGAAGCATGCCAAAAAAAAAGGACAAGATTCCAAAGCAGCACTTGAAGATCACACCGCATTAAATAAATTCACTAGACAATCACGTCACATTAATAGAGGAACACGTTGCATTAAAGACAGTATGGCGGATGGAGCTTTGTGAGGAGTTTCCTTCCCCCAGGTCGTAGGGCATAGCCTTCTGGCCACCCTTGTGATTTGGTATACGAGGTCTCTCGACTTTCAGGTAAAGGGATCGACTTTTCCATCTAATCGAATCCTTCCGACTAAGCATTTGACTTGCTCTTTTCTTTACTTCACAAACTATCAAAAGAGTTATCGCTAACTTAGACATCGGAGGCTTCCCGAGCTGTCCCAAGGCCAGCCTTTCCGATCCTCTCTTTGTTATCGCAAACCCAAGAAACCAAAGACCCAGACCGGTGAGAACCCGACCTTTAGGTATACAAAACACACCGTTAACAATCAGATCTACCACATGCATCAACATGACTAGCTAGAATATATTAAGGAGCAAAACTAATTAATGCATTCATATATAATTAAGTATTATGGAGTTACAAATCAGAAAGTGGAAATTAATATGTAGTACTACATGTGGCGCCTCCTGACCAAGAAGAACAACTTTGCTAGTAGCTGCGTACGTCGTCCGATCCTAAGTCTCATCGATCGGAGGAGGTGAAGTATAGAAGCACAAGAAAATTACTAGCCATGCACGTGCGTAGTACATGACTATATATTCTTCATGTTTTTTTATATTTATGCAGTGTCAGATTCCTCACCGATATATATATATATGCTTTATACGTCAATTAAACTGGTCATACCAAGACAAGACTTTAATCTGTACGTGGTATCACCACATAGTCTGATGAATATAAGAAGATACACGAGAGAAGGAAAAACCAAAGAAGATGTACGACAGTGATGAAAATTATCAATCTCGCCTCAAACTAACTAGGATCGATATCATGACTACTAATGAGGAACGTAATTGATCACCTCATGGCCAAATTCATTAGAATTTTATTAATTTAGGAAGAATATAAACTTCATTGCTCACCCCAATCCTCAACGTGACTAATCCTGGAAAACAATCAAAGCAACGGCCGGCCCCTGGAGGAGAATTGGCTATTCAATTTTTTAACCTAATCGATAGAGCATGTCTTGGGCAGACTTTAATGATGTTCCTTACAAACTGAAAGGGATCTTAAAAGTTGACAAAATGGGACTGTATGCTCTCAGAAGGTAAGACCTGGTTCTTGTTTCTTTTTTCGGTTGTTTTCGCACGCTAGGTTGTGTTTCTTTGTTGATGGTACTAGTTTTAGATTAAGATGTCTTTTTTATACTTGGGTTTTGGGTGTTTCTTGTAGCCCCCCAAGTGGCTGTTTTGCTCCACGGTTTTCCTCCGCCATACGTGAAGGTCCTTTTTGAATATATTTGGGGCGGGGTCATTATTGGACATGTGGCCCAACCTCTTTGTTAAAAATATATATATATATTAAGCAGTGCAAACGCCTGGTTTTAATGTAGAGAGGCGTATCAAAAGCAAAACAAACCCAACTAGTTAATTTATTCAAATCTCATATTCAAAAAAATGCCTTGTTGGTGCATGCTTGCTCTATATATATATATATATATATATATATATATCTTTCTATAATAAAAAGTCTCTATGTCATGCTACAGTAATGAACAATACATTTTCTTTCAGTTTCCGTTTAGCCTTTTTTGTACATATTGTCCGTGCAAGTGCCTTGGTATTGCCTTGAATTGTGTTATCATCTGAATATTTTAACCGGTTGACAGTCCAAATCAGTGAATTGTTTTTATTTATACAGTTTACCAGTTATGTCAGTAAGCAATCCAAATCAGTGAGTGGCTTTTATTTATTCAATTTACCAGTTGTGTCATACGCAGTCCAAATCAGTGAGTGGTTTTTATTTCTTCAATTTACCAGTTGTGTAGTTGTGTCAGTCCAGCATGCGTCCTGGTCAATGCATGCGTATAGATAGCGTGTTTTTGTGATATAAATGACAGACATACTTACAGCTGGTTTACATGCATCTCAGCTAGCGAATAAATAAATAAAAGCCTAGAAAACAAATAAAAAATCACAAACAGGCCGGTTTACATGCATGTCTCATCTAACCAATAAATAAATAAATACCTAGAAAACAAATAAAAAATCACAAAAAATATTAAACCAACCATGAATCTAACTAATAAAAAAAGTCAAAACCCACTAAAAAATCAAAAAATACATTAAATCATAAAATAAAATCCATGCATCTCTTTCTACACGTTATGATCCTTTTTTGTGTGTCATCCATATTGTGCTTTCCTACAAAATAAAATTAAATACATATCAGAGCTTTTTAAGGAAGAATGCATGTCAATGGATATCAACGTACCTAAACCCTATTCTAAACAACAGGTGCAACTCTGCAAGCCATTGATTTGTTGACCAAGAAAGACTTTCAATTCAAAGCATGATTGACTATATTGTACAGTTCAAATCCCGTGAGATTGATTAGTTATTAGAAACCAGAAATATGGATTTTTTTTTGTTTACATAGAGTTTGTAGTGAGTGATCGAGAATCAGATTATTAAGGGCCACTTTCATTACTGAACAAAAAAGGAAAAAAAAAAACCATGCATCATTTGCCCAGTTCATCATAGTCACGACTCATGACATCCTATCAACACTTTAATCTGTTTAGCAGTTCATCATTTCCCATATCTGTTTCATTGGTTTTTTAGCAATTTAATTGGGTTTCCCTTTTACTAGAACTGTATGATTGGTTTTCCAGCAGTCTAATTGGTTCCAGCAGTGGTTTTGCAGGGTGATAGGACATCCTGGAGGATTGAGGAGAACAATGAACTTTAAAAGGGACTCTATGGCTCATTTGTGATTTACTGCTGGCTTTTTTTCGTACGGCTGATTTGGTGTTTTCCCTTCAGAGGTACATATTTCCTTAGTCTGTTATTTCTTTGTTCTTCTTTCTTCTTTATAGAACAGTGCACTTTAAAAGGGTCTTTATGGCTTATTTTTAGTTTACTGCTAGCTGGTTGTGAGAGCTAATTTGGTGATTTTTTCAGAGGTACCTATTTCCTTAGTGAGCTATTTCTTACTTCTTTTTTTCTTCTTTATGGATTATTTTTGATTCTTGCTAGGTTTTCTTACTTCTCTGTAGTACTTATTGTTTTCCCGTGGGTTATTTTCCTTACCCTACTAACTTTTCTTTCTTCTTCTTTTCATTGTTTACTACAGTGCTTATTGTTTGCTGTTGATTTTTTCTTGTGATTTTTTTTTCAGGTCTTGTTAGTTGGGAACTTTCAGTATTCCACACATTTCTGATTTTTATCTTTGTAAGTATATGGTGTGGTTTACTGTTGTTCAGATTTATGCTATTTTTTGGTTTGGTTCATGCTGTATATAAGAAGGTGCAGTTATGAAGAAATCTAAAAAGATAATGGGTTCTGTTTTCTGGTTTAGTTAAGTTCAATGCTATGCTTGGTTATGTTGTTATGTTCTAAAAAGATGAGAAACTCTACACTAAGGTTATTATTATTAACTCTTACAGTGTTTTCTTTCTACTTATGTGTTTTGTTGTACTTATTTTCTTAATTCTTTTGATTTTTTTTGTTATGTTCTATGCTGTCTTTTTGGCTTGGTTATGTTCAGTGTTGCGCTTGGTTATGTTCTTATGTTCTAAGAAGATAACAAACTCTACACTAAGACTATTATAATTAATTCTTACAGTATCTTATTTCTACTTATGTGTTCTGTTGTATTTATATTTTTAAAACAATGACATGCAAACCAAAACATGCATGAAAACCAAAAAAGTAAAATAAAAGCCATAATTTTTTTAGTATGACAAGTCATGAGAAGTATTATAATATATGTTTCTTAATTCCTATGCATCTAAATGTATAAAAATTTTAAAAAAAAACTGTGAACAAACGGAACAACAGTTAAATCACATGCCACCAAAAAAATAAATCAGATCAATTAAATCAAAAAATGAAAAAGAGAATAAAACAATTACATACAAACCAAAATAATAAAACCCATAAATGTATGTATATTGATCACATCTAAATCTAAAATAAATAGTTTATGGTCTATTCATCACATCAACATTAACCAAGCTAAATTATACATCTATCCATATACAAACTGCAAACCATCATGAACTTCAAACCCAAAATTCAAAAAAAAAAAAAAAAGTCAAAAAAATAAATCAGATCAATTAAATCAAAAAATAAAAAGAGAATAAAACAATTACATGCAAACGAAAATAATAAAACCCATAAATGTATGTATATTGATCGCATCTAAATCTAAAATATTACTTTAGGCCATGATCATAACCCAAATAATAATAAAATAAATCAAGTTTAAATATGCATAAATACATCCATCTATATATATATAAAATATATATGTATACTAACTACAAGAAAAATGAATATTTGTGACGAATTACATGCGACGAGAATAATTATTTACTATTAAAAACATACTCATTTTGACAGAAAATAATCATTTTCATAATAAATAATTAGCCACAACTAGAAATTTTCTTTAGTGTATGCAGATACCTGTCCACATATGATAAGGCTAGCTACAAAACTAATTAAGTAGATTCACGTGCGTACATTAATGATCAAGAGATCCAAATTATAAAAATAATCGATCCCGGCATGTTCATTACTACTATATATTCGACAATGATCATGTAACATGGTACGTATTAAATAAAATACTTTATCAACTAATTATTATATTCACTATATTGTGTATTATAAACCAATTAATTAATTTTATAGAAGTCGTGATTTGAAAATTGGGCATGAATTGTATATTATCAAAGTTGGAAAGCATTCTACCGAACTATAGCTCTACCCAAGATAAAGCAAAGATAGCAGCATCCCAGCCCGTAACATGTAAAATCCCCAAACGAACGTCACGCATAAAAAGAAAAATACACAACCCTTGCCCAATACTCAAACACATTAACATCCAAGTACACACACAAATCTTCCCAATACTCAAAACACATTACAAGCATCGAAATAAACATATAACCATCATATTTTCTCCATAAAGGGGCAGAAATTATACTCTATGTGGAGGAGCTGCGCTGGGCAGTGGTTGCTTTCGGTCGCTGTGGGTGGCCACTTGCTTTCGGTCGTTGTGGGTGGCCACTGACTGTCCGACCCACAGTGGAGGCACACGGATCCAACAAAATCCAAATAGAGTGGAAGATCTAAAGGGAGAGAGGGAGATCTATGTTGGGGAGCGATCGGTGAGGCCATGGGGGAGCGATCTAGGAGAGAGAGAGAGAGAGAGAGAGAGAGAGAGAGAGGCTCGTGGTGGAAGAGAGGTGAGGTGACCGCTGGCTGCAGCAGTGGCATTTGACGAAAGGAGAAGGTACGGTGGGGGTGAGGAATCGGGAGGAGAGAGATAGAGAGAGAGAAGGGGGCGGCCGAGTGACAACGGAAGGAGAGAGGGAAGAAGAGATAAGGGAAAAGTAGGGTTTGTGTGTTTTAATCTAGGCCGTTGATTTTAAGATTTTTAGATATAATCCAACGATCAGGATTTTACATACTTACAAATAATTAACTAAATAATAAAATGAAATAGAAAACAATAAGAATAATATTTTATTAAAATTAATCAACTTAATCATGAAATAAAATGATAAGTTTTATAAATATATGTAAGAGAAATATATCCATATAAATAGTAGAGTTTTTAACATAAATTAAAATCATGAATATCACATAATATTTTTAAATAAATATAATCACTTAAGTAAAATAATTTTTTAAAATTATATTATTTTTTAGCTTCAAATATAGAAAAGTCTATCTCAAAATTTTTAACATATTTAATACATTATCTATAAATACATTGTGGTTTATATTAAAAAAAAACTATTAAAAGTAAATTATAACAAAAATCATTTAAATTGATTTTTATATATTTGTCTATTATGTCAATTTTATTTTTATTTAAAACATGCATAGTAATTTAATTAAAAACATTGCATTCAAAAATTTGTGTTAATTTAGAAGACATAAATTTCCGGCATATAAGGTCTTTAAATTGTTATTAATCATGCAATTATAATTAAAAATTCTCTTTGCAGGAACATTTGTCATATATATAAAATCTTGTGGCACAAGTTTCACAGAAAGAATGGAAGATTGAACTTTGAGTAGATCTTGATCGACTCAACCAAAAGCAGTACAAGAATTTCAACGTCGTCTCTATTGATGCTGTAAAGGATGACACAAATGATGGATCAGAGTAAAAACATCAAATGACTCATATTTTGAACTGATGTTTTTGTTGGGCTTGTATTAAACTTATTACAAGCAACTTTGTTAAAACTATCGATGCTTTAAATATGTGTTAGATTATGTTATATTTTGAACTAATATTTTTGTTAGGCATGTATTAAACTTATCACATGAAATTTTGCTAAAACTATCGATGTTATAAATATACATTAGACTATGTTATATTTTGAACTAATATTTTTATCTTTTAATCTATACAACCCTGTAATTATTATACTCTACTTAACTACCATTACCCCAAATATTTGCTAGATTTCACCTTTTTTTTTTCCATATGCTTTAAATTATTGATTGAAATCAATTTTTTTTATGAAATATATACTATTTTTTTAAATAGTTATTTCATTAAACTAGATAAACGTACCTTGCACGTTACTCTGCCTAATATGTATATATATATATATATATATAATTTGGTACAGTAAAGAAAACTCACTCGTAGGGCTACTCGTAAGATTAATTAATATATATATGATTACACCCACCGCGCGTGCAATATGCAGCTCGGTACGTAATCTCGTCATCATCATGGGGTTCGTATTTTTTTTTTTAGTTCTATAGCATTTGTACGCATAAATGATCTTATTCTGTCCAGTACTCCAGAAATGCCCGGACCTTACAATGAACTCAAACTTTTTTGGCTCCCATCAACGAAGCCCTTATTATCTGTACACAGAGATGTGGGTTCTTGATTGCAAATTCTTCAAATCTAGCCGAGAAGGCTATCTCGTCCATGTTGTTGACGATGAATTTCAAAGCTGTCTCCTTTAGAGATATGTAGGAACAAACATCTGAGATCTCTAAAACATCAAGAGCATTGGATGAACTCAAAGACCCAAGCATGTGACGCTCACAAAACTTGGATAAGTATGGGATTTCGTACTTGTCGGCTGCTAGTGACAATGAGTTGACATGCTTGTTGACTTTCTCGGTGGGCAAGCTCCCAATATAGAGGAACTCCAGAAGGCACTCCAGCTCTTCATAGCTCAACTCGGGCAATGTTATGGCGTCCATTGGTGGGGCTTTGCATACATCCGAGTCTAGCATGTTCTTAAAGATTTGCGATCTTGTTGCCTATTAATATACCAAATTATATATAATATGATCGATCGATCGGTTACAACTTCACAATTAATTAGGTAGAAAATTAGTTAACCAATGTTAATTGAAGAATATATGTGAATTACAAATTTTAGATCCAACCAAGTCATGAATTAATAAATTATATATCGAACTCCTCTAGAACTAATCTTAATACAGCTAGCAATCACGAATTATATATTAGAGGAATCCCCTAATTCGATAAAAAAAAATGTAGAGAGAGAGAGAGAGAGGAGAGAGAGAGAGAGTAACCAGTATGGCTCTATGAGCGGGTATGGAAAGCCCATTATTGGCAGGCTTGAGTTGAATATCGGTGTGAATTTGATCTCTAAGAGCAGTGAAGAAGCCCGCCCTAAGAAAACTTAGCTCCTCTTTTATCGCATTTTCCATGTCCTTCTTATCCGACATCCATCGTGCAACATGTCCGAGTGTCTGAGGATCGAGAAACACGAAATTAGACACATGCATATCCGTACGATATGATCATGATGGTAAGCTTAAACAAGATCTTATTTTAGTACGGGTGATTTGGCAGCTTGATCATCTATTCTATTTGTATTTAAAATAGTTCCTTAATTAGGTACCTAAAAACTCTTCTCTCCATGATCAACGTATTTAACACCCTTAATTGTAATATTGATATATAATTAATTAATTTCAAATTTATAAATAATAATAATAATAATAATAATAATAATAATCTCTCGAAGATTAATGTAGCTAGCTAGCAAGAGCGACCATATATAGAATTGGCCACTTTACATTGACATATACGTTATTCATTTGATTTATATATATATATTGAGTGATTATAAAATTTAAAGTGATAATTGGCCGAGAAAAAAATATAATAATTAAGGCGAGCCTGGGCTTGGAGCCCCAACGAAAATAAGCAGTCCATATATATATAATATGAGGTGAGGAGCTGCAGCCGCTGGCACATGAGAGTGTTGCCCAATTCTATCTCCCAATAGGCCTAGCTAACGATCGAGAGTATCTGATTCTTCGGATGGGCAAAACCCACACCATGACATAATCTTGAGCCCATGAGTCATGTACAAACTATATATTAAAATCACCCTAACTTACAGTAATAAGGGATGATATATATATTATCATTATACAAGGACAATCTTAATATACAGGCCAGGAGGGGCATGTAGAAATTAGAATATGGGAGGACTCACGTACGGTGTGCTTAAAGAAAAAGGTTACCCATTAATTAATAGAGTTTTCTATGAAATTAATCGATATGGCGGCCTGCTTAATGTACTTAATTAAAGACATGGTATGTGACAACTCTGAAAACTAAGATTAAGAGCAGCTAATTAACGACGAAAGTCATCAAACGCGCGCACAAAAGCAGGAAATTAAAGTAAGACCGGAGATCAATCAAGTAGAAACAAGAAATAAAGGTGGAGCTAGCTAGCTTGCCTTACAGGAATTTGGTTGACAATCAGTTCCGAATTGATCATCATGACTATGAAGGTGGTTGTTGACCAGGTCGATTATGGCCCTAGCTCCCTCGTAGCAAGCCCCGCATATTGTATTCCTCGGAGGCCTTAATATAACGGGCATTGATGTACATATAGAGCAGTCCATGATCTAGCTGCCTTAATTACCAAATAATTTCTTTCCGCGCTAGTATAGATATATATATATATATATATAGAGAGAGAGAGAGAGAGAGAGAGAGAGAGAGAGAGAGAGAGAGAGAGAGAGAGAGAGAGAGATATTGGCTTCGATCGATCTCCGTGTATCAGTTTGAGAACTGCTAGCTTGATGAACTCCGGAAGGAAGAAGACGTACGTAGAAGAGGAAACGATGATGAAAAAGGTTTCTCAGAACCCTTTTCGTCTTTTGAACTCAATTTAAAAGGCAGGGTTGGCCATTTTAATTAGCTTATTGTTTACGCGTGAGAGGTTTGTTGGACCCTATAAATTATTCCAACCCTGTTATAATTAATAATAATATTATATATGATAAACGCACAACTATAATTGCATTGCGTAAGGTGCACATTTATACTTTAATTAATGTTGTTGAAAAGACCAATTTAGCCTTTAGAAAGGATGGATTGCTATTTTGGTGATCTTACAGGCATGCATACAGGCATGTGCACAGTAGGCCAGCCCAGCCACTATTGAGAAATTTTATTTGTAATATTTAAGTGGAGACTGCATGTGCATGCTTTTTCTTAAAAGAGAAAAAAAATCATTTTAGAAGAAATATTTTAATAATTTAAAAAAATTTTAAATATAAAATTACTTATGCCTTTATTTTCTAATGCAGACTATATGTAGCATTGCTCGCCACTACTACTGCTGCTGCTGTGTTGTAGAAGCATTCAGCCTGGCTAGGGTTTTTATTTTAAAACGCATTTTAGAGGCAATTTTAGTAGTTTCCCTTCTCAATTCTGATCCTCTCTCTGTGATGCCACGTGTATATATATATGTATGTATGTATGATCCTTGTGGGAAAAAAGAAAGAAAAAACAGAAGCCAGTCATGCAAAGCAAGATAAGGTGGAGGGCAGAGCGGTCAATCAAAGAAAAACTGGAAGTTGATGGGCATGGCCCATGAGTAATTATATAGACAATTACTTAAACAATTGCTTCATAAGTGGGGAAGTTAGGAAGAAGAAAGAGACTTTCCAACCTTACAACAGCAAGAATGTGCAAGGCAGGCATGCACGTCTTAATAACAATAATAATAATAATTGAATAATTCTATTTAAAAAATTTTACACTTTACACAATTTATGTAGTATAATTTATTTTAAATATAAATTTTAAAATTTAAATCTTATAAATTAATTTAATATATCTATCATATCATTAAATAGTGATAAATACACTATCATATATATATATATATATATATATAAAATGATTGGTCCAATTATGATGATGAATGTCTCGATCGATCTTGTCTCTCTGGTTTCGAATGTATAGGGCGGGCTGGTTGGGGCTTCTCTATCATTTATTATTTTATACTATTATTTATTACCGTTTAATATTTTTTAATGCCCTTTCACTACTGTTAACACATCACTTTATCACCAAAAACACAGCTTTACATGAGAAACAATAATATATATTCTTCTCTATAAAAGTGGGAATGTAAAAAGCAATAGTTTCTTTCGTCCGTCTTTTCTTAACGATTTTAACCCTTATTTTCTCAGCAAATTCCATTTTCGTTCACTAATTTCTGTATTTCTCACTTGGTTTTGTCCCATCCAAGAACCAACACCCCCCACTTCAACTACCAAACACAGAGACAGAAGGCAGAGAGAATTTAATCTTTACTATGATTTAGAAGGCATTGAAATCAGAATCTTCTACTAGGAATCAAGAATCTCCTTTTCTTAATAGCATCAATTGAAGAATCTTAAAAAGACCCAACTTTTAAGGATCGAAGGAATCTTGGAAAATTATGAGCAGATGGAATTTGTGAATTTGAAGAAGAGAAGTCGAGACATTTTGCAAAAATGAGGTTCAAAAAGTTAAAATTCTTCATGCAACCCAGATTGCAACTCTTAGCCCACAAAGTGAGGAAGCTCGAGAAATATACAGAAAATATGAACAACTGGGTAGAAAGATGATCGAACAAGGTACAGGAAAGCATGACCCAGTTGAGTAAATGGATGGGTTAACACATCCTTCTCAACTGTCAAAACACCACCGTGAGCCTCACCTGACCTTTCTTGTGTCCTATCCGCTACCGTGTTCTGAAACCACCACCAACAACTTCAAAAGGTGCCGATTGGACCATCCTCGCAGGCCCTATCCGCTGACCTCTTTCTTTCCTTTGATCTGCACTGCTTTCGACTTTTCTAATAGAAAAAATCTAGTTGCAAATATAGTTGTGCACTAATCTGCCCATTAATTAAATGTGATTAGTCAAAAAGTAGATTTTATTGAAAATAGTATTAATTTAAATTTTAAGTATGAAGAAATCAGTATTAATACACAGATTAATATGCGACTTTGTTTGTATGTAACAAAACTCAATATTACCATTGAAAAGAAAGAAAAGTGAAAATAATCTGCCGTGTACCTATTGACCTTTTAGTGTATTGACCAAAACGACCCTGATGTTTTTAGATGGGCTGAAGTCTAAACTCACATGTAGGGCTGAGCACCGATTCAATCGGAGTCGAATTTGGCCTCCTCCGACTCTGACTCTACTTACACCCCACTCCGCTCCGACTCCGACTCCGACTTGTCAGAGAGGAGTCGGAGTTGGGATTTTTGTTGGGCTTTTTTATTGGACTTTTTTTAGACTTTTTTCTTTGACCCAATTAATATTTCAATTTTACAATTTGCAACTCTAATCGGATTTGAACTTCTATATCAATTTTTTAAAAAAATATAATTTGAGATTTCTAATTTATCTAATCAAAATGATCACATTAGAAAATAAAACTAAATTCAAAATCTATCACTATAAAAAATAAAACTAAATTCAAATGTGCAACCAAAATTAAAAACTAAATTAAAACTAAATACACACATTAAAATTACATAACCAAAATTACAACCTAAAATTAAAAATACATAACCAAAATTAAAACCTAAAATTAAAAATACATAACCAAAGGTCCAAAATTACAACCTAAAATTATGTCATTTTTCAACTTGTGCCTGAAAAAAAAAAAGAACAAAATTAGTAAAGAAATAAGATGCCATCTAAATTTATAAAAATGAAGAAATCAAAATTGAAATAAGATACCATAAACAATATTGTCAATCATCTTCACGAAGTATGCTGGCAATAGAATTGGCTAATTCTACATTAAGATGTTCAAGTATAGGAGATTAGTATTATTAAATGTCAAAATCAACTTATATAACAACTTAAAAAAATCTCTAAATATATTACCTGAGTCTAGCTTATAGCTCTCTGCATCATCAATGGTTTCCGAATAATTTTGACTCAAGCATATATGAGTAGACTTCAACCAGTTTTGCGAGCACACAAGAGCCTCTACAGTTCTAGGAGCCAAGGAACTCCTAAACGGATCCAGGACACGGCCTCCTGTGCTAAATGCTGACTCAGATGCAACGGTGGTGATTGGAATGGCCAAGATATCTCTTGCCATTAGAGCAAGAACCGGATACTTGGTGGAGTTGACTTTCCACCAAATTAAAATTTCGAACCTCCCCGTAGGAATCTCAATGTTCTCCAACAAATACCGCTCTAACTCCGACTTACAATCCATCAAGGATGCGGTATGCTCTTTATGGAACTCTATCAAAAAATCCAAGGGATCATAATCTGTAACAGTTCTACTACTACTCCCCATTGATGCACTAGCTTCACCGCTCTGAGCTTTGTTAGAACCAGTTACTTGCCAACCACCAAAGTTTACATATTGTTCATACAAATATTCCATATCCTTCTTGAGGAGTGCAACAAATTCTTCACCCTTCTCCTCACCCAATGTTTTCTTGAACCAATATGCTTGAGTAACCAATTTGAACCGCGGATCAAGAATAGCAGCAATAAACAACAACCGATTTATTTTTTCAAGATCACCCCAATATTTATTATACTTTGTCTTCATTCTGAAAGCCATTGAACTCAAACGTCGATTACTATTGTCACAAAAATTATTCAAGTGTTTATGAATGGCAATAAGTTCTTGGACATAAATATTTGATGTGACATATAGTGTACCAGAAATACGCAATGTGACACCATAAAATACTTGAAGAAACTTCGAAAAGTTTCTTATGGTCTCCCAATCATCAGGCCCAGGAGCTCCTAGACCCCTTTTCCCATGTCCATCCTCAGACAAATAAACTCGTGAATATGGATCTTCATCAAGTAAAAGTTGGAAGGCTTTTTGATACTTCTCAGCCACATCCAACATAAGAAAAGTCGAATTCCATCTAGTAGGCACATCAAGAGTCAAAAAACTAGAACATTGAACTTTTGATCTATCAACACAAGACTTGAAAATGGCAAGTCTTTGAGGAGAGGACTTCACATATTTAATCAAATTTCGGATCCTTACAATTGAGTCATCAACATCTTTCAAACCTTCACTCACAATAAGGTTTAAGATGTGTGCCGTACACCTCATGTGAATAAACTCGTGAGCTGCAACACAATCTGCACTTCCTATTTCCCTTGTTCTCAACCAATCAATAGCAGGGTCGTTAGAGGTAGCATTATCCACCGTAATTGTGAGGATTTTGTCAATGCCCCAATCAAGCATACACTCCTCCAACTCCCTCCCAATCGTTGCCTCCTTGTGGTCGCTAATTCGAACAAATGAAATGATCCGCTTATGTAACTTCCAATTACTATCAATGAAGTGAGCGGTCACACACATATAATTAATATTTTGGATAGAAGTCCAAGTGTCGGTGGTCAGGCACATAACTTCCCCTCCTTCACTTCTTGCTTCCAGGACTAAAAATGTTTGACTCTTGTCCAAATTAGTCTTACGGTTTTTTGGGCAAAGTTGGATGTGTGTTTTCATGGCCGAAGTGCCTTGCCTTTTGAGATGGCATTTCCATTGCCTGTGACAATGATTACAAGTAGCTATAGGCTCTTCGGGATCAAAATTAGACATTCTTGTGAAGTGGGACCATACCTCAGACCTATTCTTAACAATCCTACTACCAGGTGGAGGGCGAGGGGTAGAATGGAAGGCACTAGGAGTGCCTACCGAAGAGTCTATTGGTCCGCTAGACTCATCAACTATTGGACTGGGAGCATCAATCGGTTGTTCTAGGGCTGGGATGTCAGGACAAGATGCACCTGTGGATGTAGGAGTGCTTGTACCTTCCATATGGTCTAACACCCACTGATCAAAAAGTTATAAACAAACTTATAACCAATGCCATATAAACGCTATGTGAAAGTAATTAGTATGTAAATTGGAGTAGGTTCTGTGTTTTCACAAGTCAAATGATCCATAAGAGTTTTCAAGCTCCCAAGCACTAAGAGTTTTCATATACCGCATTAAAAGGAAAAAAGGGGAAACATGGAGAATTTTGAAAACACATTCTGATACCGTGAGCACTAATCATAGCACTTGTAAATGTATTGAATGCATAATTGGGTATACCTGTACCAAAACTGACTGAGATCAGCTTCCCTTCTTGATACAAAAACTCCTTTACACCGTTGATTTGTATTTTTTCAAGCACCTCCAACCAGATGTCTTCAATTCCTCCATCGTTTTTACCAGAAATCTTCACTTCCTCTTCATATCTAACATCCCCTGTTTGACGCTCCGCCTGTGCCTGAAAACCATTTTTAAGGAACAGATCAAGGGAAAGTGCATCTGTCATCAGTATCAGAAGGCGTTGAAATGGGCGCAATAGAGAAATAGTACTGTATGAGACACTATACATTGCTATTAAATATTAGTGTTATATATTATTATATTATAAAGTGGACTTTTACAACTCATGAGCGCAAATCAAGCAAGCTAGGGATGATCGATGGAGCCAATCAAGTGGGCTTTTGTTTTTTTTTGCTATTTTATTATATCTTACCTTGAGCTTTCGTGCATGATTTATTATTTTGGCTTCTTAATTAGTTTGTAATGGGGTTGTTTGTACCGCAATTTCATGCTTGATTAGCGCTACCCTATACTTCTGTTGGCTATATATATATATATAATAACGAAAATTATATTCTTAAATCCGCATATAATTGAAGACACCGTACTATCTATATTGCTAATATGATAAGAATATTAATTAGTAAAAGACTGTAATTTTAGCTAAAAAATGTCATATAAAAATAAATTCATAACAAAAAAATTTCATAAAAATAAATTTACGAATTAACGTGATTTGATATGTTATATTAAATTATAAAATTATTTATATTATAAAATATATTTAACAAATATATAGTATATTAGTAAGTTAATATATAACTATATATATTATAATATATAAGTATAACTATATATATATTATATAAGTATAGTTAATTAGAGAACGGCATCATTAAAAAGGATCGGCAGCAAGTAAATAGACTGAAGAAAACGGTGCGTTAATAGACACTGTAGATAGTTGAAAAAGAGAGCCGTCTGTGACCCGACAAGTCCTGCAAAGCCTCGAGGCCTAACTCTATGAATTTAGTGCGGCTGAAGATTTAAACAATCGCCTGATGTTGTTGACAAACGAGATTTAAACAAACGCCTGATTTAAACTAGTTTGTCTTGTTCTTTATGCTATCTCTATAAAATCAGTCTTAAAATTCATCCGATTTGCATCAAATCTTATTCTCATCTTTATAACTCATCTGCATTCATTCTACATTCTCGCTTTAAGTTTTCAATTCTTTTCTCAATGGCCAATTCTTCTAACATTCCTCTAGATCCATCCATGAGGTATTCAGCACCTCAACCTCCTGTCCTTTCTGCAGCTGCCATTGGTGCCATGTTGCAGCAAGAAAATAATAGTATGGCTAATAAGTCAGACTCCGATGCTATCTACGACTTGGTGAGTCTCGGGACTCGCTACTCATCCTCTATTGTTGCTTTTTCCCAGCGGGTACAAGCCAAAAACCATGAGGTTGAAAGACTTAAAGAACAAATTGTTGTACTTCAACGAATTGTTCAAGAGTCTCACACAAGGGAAGGAATCTTCGACAGAAGAATAAACAGTTGAAATCTCTATTGGATTCTTCATTCCGCTTGCCAGTTCCCATGGATAGGGATGACATGATATTGTATGAAGAGAATGAGCGTCTCAAACATGAGGCTAAGAACCTCAAGTTTATGTAAAAGTATTTAAAAAATATCTCTCTATTTTTATGAACTCTGATCTATCTTTTAAGAGATATTCATAATATGCATCATACCTATTTCTCTTCTAATCATACACAATCTATCTTCTAGTAAAGGTTTTGTGAATATATCTGCTAACTGATCGTGTGTATATTATTATACTTTAAATATTTATATATTAGTGTTATATGTTATTACACATTGATTAGTGATTACTATACATTGCTATTAAATATTATTATACTTTAAACATTTATATATTAGTGTTATATGTTATTATACATTGATTATTATACATTACTAGTACATGTTATTATGTTATACAATAGTATTAAATGTTATCGGCGTGGAGACCCAGATTTGCAGACAGATGCGTCGTATCAAATATTAATTTTGTTTTAATACTATATATATTAACTATACTATTATATATAATATAACTATATATTATATAAGTATAACTATATATATATTATATACTATATAAGTTATTATATATACTATATATTATATAAGCCCTTAATATATATAATATATATAATCTATAATTATATATAATATAACTATATATTATATATTAACTTATAGTAACTTATAGTAAATTAGTAATGTAAATTAAGGCACTAGGTATGGTAACTTATATAGTAACTATATTAACTTATAATAACTTATAGTAAATTAGTAATGTAAATTAACTATATAAGGTATAGTAATTAGTAACTTATAGTGTAACTAATAACTATATTAACTTTTTTTTTTGATAAATAACTAATAACTTATTAGTTATAGAACTAATAACTATATTAACTTATAGTAACTTATAGTAAATTAGTAACATAAATTAACTTATACTAACTATATTAACTTATATTATTCATTATAATGTTTATACATTATTATTTATTAGATGTTAATATATTGATAACACATATTTTTATAAAATATGCACAATATCGGAGTCGGAGTCGGAGTAAGTCGGAGTCGGAGTCGGATGGGAAGTCGGAGTCGGAGTCGGAGTCGGTATGTCGGAGTCG
This sequence comes from Carya cathayensis, assembly GCA_011037825.1. Taxonomy (NCBI): domain Eukaryota; kingdom Viridiplantae; phylum Streptophyta; class Magnoliopsida; order Fagales; family Juglandaceae; genus Carya; species Carya cathayensis. The sequence continues at coordinate 361,269 of QGSO01000194.1, read as the reverse complement.
GATCGGATTGGAGTCGGAGTCGGGATGCCTCCACCTCCGACTCCGACTCCGACTTCCAGAGGAAAAAAAACTCCGACTCCGACTCCGATTCATCGAAGTCGGAGCGGAGCCGGAGCGGAGTCGGAGTCGGATTTTCGGATTTCTCCTCAGCCCTACTCACATGAACTTTTGCTGTAGTTGGGCTTATCTTAATTTCAACTTAGAGTTTTAATGGGCTTAAATTATAAATTGAACCATGTTTCTAATTGGGCTTATTAAACCAGCTTGCATCTCCTACTTTAGTTGTTTTGCTTGTTTTAGTTGAGCTTATTTAACTTCACATGCACTTCTATTTTATTTAAGATTTATTAGTACATAAACTTTATTTTACAGAAAATATTTATAAATTTTAATTATGTTGTTAAGTATTAATTTTACAACAAAATGTAGTAGTAAATAATAAGAGTCTACTTTTATTTTTAGCACGTTAAGTCTGGTTAGGTATATTTTATGAAAATAATTTCTAGTATTATATAATAGATTTAAATAAGATATAATTTCCTACTAAATTCTAATATGTTATTAGCCTTAAATTATATTAATATTTTTTCCAGGATTTGAATTTTAAATATGATTAAGTTAATTATCAAAAAGATTTTTCACTGTTATTTTGTCAGCTTCGATCAAATTAATTTATTATAGTTGTAACTAAAGAATAAAGAAGCATCTTCAGCATAATTAGATGACATTATTACTTACTTATTTATTGTAAAATTAACTATTTATGTTATTCATAAGAAAATTTAGCCTTTTTATGAGTTGAGATTGACTTGTTTTAATGGAGTTGTATAAGAGTTAAATACTTTACTTAATTATAATTTGGAAGTGAGAATATGTTATTAAGATTTAAATAATTTAAAATATCAGCATTCATTGATTTTTGGATTAAACATGATATTTATTTGATTATTCTCTATAGTATGAATTTAATTATGTGGGATATTAGGACACGTTTTTGTAGATCTATTTAGTGGCGTTTAACACTTTATGCAACTGAAAAAATATAAAGTTAGATTCAGGAATCAATGCATCGAGGTAAGTAATTTTATCATGAATTAGGATCATCACGTCAGCTTAAATAAATTATTATTAAAATCAGTTCTTTGGCAGCTACTTTTTATGTACCATGCATGTCAAAATATATGCAAACATGTTATCCAGCATAGCATACGATTATGTCATTTCGCATCATGTCTAGATTCAACAGTTTTAATTATATACATATTATGTCAAGTACCTTATGACGCACAAGACACGTAAGCTTTCTTAAGCTAAAATACAAGATAAGATCACATCAGTTGAATCAGATAACCATTTAGATGCATGATACAAATGTAGATTTATGATGAATGTGCAAGAAAAACTAAAAGAGTATGACTTAAGTGATAAAGAAAAACCAAAAGAATATAACTTTCAAGAATTAAAGGAAAAGTATTTGATGATAGATTGGATATCATGTCAACCATGCAGGGGAAGAACCATGGAAAAACATTTTGTTAAACTTTCTCCCAAACATATTCTCGATTGACCTCCACTTTCACACACAATCAAATCTATCCGAAGAAGTGAAAATTTTCCTACCAACATCCTCAAATGTTTGTATGATTTTGGAATACTAGTTTCATTTGGTAAGAGAAATACCTAATAATATTTATGTAAAGAATGGTGTTTATAAACTTGGAAATTTTGGATGTGCAACTCTCACTTATAAGAGCTTGCCAAGTGAATGATGATTTTATATATTGGCCTATTTATGTAAAGAATGGTATTTTTAATTAGATGTTGTTCAAATTTTATGTTTGTATAGCATTTATTTAAATGAATTATTACTATTGTCTTCTTTTGTGAAGATATTTTCATAAGGCTTATTTTTTTTTCCTTCAACTGGGCGCTACATCCAAGGGGTATACCAGCCTCGCACGTAGCCCCTCATGAGGCTTATGCCACGGAGGAGAGTGGTCAGAAAAAGCTAGAATTAAGTGACTAAAAAATTTTTCCCACCAAAATTATTCGTGGGTCGTTGGTGACATATAATAAGTGGGGAATACTATTTTTCCACCAAAATTTTTTTTCATGGGAAAAGATGCTTTTTTGCCACGAATCTAATTTGTGATAAAAAATAATTTGGCCTATGGCAAAAACTGTTTGGATTTAAGACCTTGTGGTCCTCTAACATTATTTACCCACTAATCTATTTGTTGGAAATAATACAATTCTCACGATAATATTTATAGAAAATATCGTGGCATAAAGTTTTTTGTGATGTATCTTGTTGTGCCAAAAACATGTATTGTAATAGACTTCGTGGTGCCAAAATGAATTCTAGTTGTCAAACTCCATCTTTATCCCACCATCTTGTATGATTGTTAATGTTCATTTGTCATGAAAGTCTACAGATTGGTGGCAAATACATAATAGCTACCGAGCATATGGTGGTAAAATGTGTTTGCCACAAGTTTTTTTCATGGCAAAAGCTAATATATTATAGAAAAAAAAATGCAAAAAAATAAAAAAGAGATTTAGCCCAAAATATTCATAACAAATAGTATAATATAGGCTTAAATAAATATATTCCAACATTAGAGATCAAAATTGACACTTATAATAATTTAAAAATAAAATATTACAAAAATTTACATTTGTTTTTACAAACTTATCCATTCTCTTTACATTCAAGTTTTAGAAACCAATACCAAATCATGCTTTACAAACTCATCTTTATCCCAACACTTCAAAATAATTCATCTTTATCCAACTCCATTCCATGCTCAAACATCAACACAAATGAAGCCAAATTACCTGTAAAATAATGGATGTCTAATCAGCTTGACCTACAAAAATCATAACTGAGAAATGCTTGCTGGAAAATTTCAGTTAGATAAAATGACATATAGAAGAAATCATAAGCAATAGTTAATGATACAAATGGCAAAATTAATACACCCAAAAGCAGCAGGTAAAGACATTCTAGTGATTAAAGCAAAAGAACCTTTAATTTCAGGTATTTCAATCTACGTCTAAATAAATAAAGGGAAAAAATAGAACTATTCCAACTTTCATATCACAGACTAGGAAATAGATGCAATACCAAAGTTTTCTTTTAAAAAAAAAACGAAAAAAGGAAAAAACCAAGCATGAATATGAGAAACAAAAAGGTCTCTAGGCATGCAAAATATATGCTTGTCAGGCATATAGCACAAACAGCAACTTTTCATTCTAAATTATCAAACTTAACATTGTGTGCAGTTGCATTTGTTGTCTAACATATACATTCTCAAGATATGTTATAGTGGCAAAAACGTGATACCTGGTAAATATATACATGAATGCAAATAATTACAAATCAGCTACTGCATCAATGATGTTGTCTAAGGGTGCATGATAAGTTGCTTCAGGAGAGTAAAAAAAAAGTTGTTTGATATTTCTTTATACAAATCACCAAGCTAGTCATCATTGATCCCATAAACATAAGTACTACAATAAGATGCTAACCTTGAGATGCCCTCTTTCATGGATAACCGATTCAGCTAAGTTCAGTAAAAAAACTGCTCATTGCAGTTGTTTATTACAACTGCAGCTACATCATTAATTTGAAAATTAATGTTAATAAAGTCAGTGAAATCATCAAAACTGACATTGAATGATTTGGATGGATGCAATTTCCATTGAGGTCCTCATGTTTATATCCAACCAAATCTGGTGGAAAAAAGAAGGTAACAAAGCAGCTCATACAACGCTATTACCTCCATGCACCTTGTCCAGTGTAAATGTTTCAAGCAACAAGTACACCCATGTATCTGTCTTTCTTGTGATTGTTTTCTGCAAATACTTGCAGCTCTCCCTTTTAATCTTGATAGTTTCAACTTTCTTTACCACCAGGAAAGGTACAATAGTCTCCCTAAACTTTCTTATATTGTTCACTCTGCCTCTGCATTGTTTCAAAGGGTCTAGAAGATGAGATCAGTGAATATAACTTATCACTACACACATGCACGCACAAAATGCACATTAATGCACCACCAAAAAGTCTCCCTAAGCTTATTCATTTTTGTTATATTCTATTTTAGTCAGAGGATGCTTCTCATGGAACAGAGGGACCTTCTAACCAATATGACCAAGAAGCAACTAAACCCACAGATAAGGTGAGGGTGATTCTATACGGTTTACAAGATAATTAGGTTTTCTTACACCTTTTGGAGGGCTGGAATCTTATCATTCCACTATAACTTACCACCTAGCAATCATACAACAAAAGTACCTCTTCCGCCCACCTTTTTCCCTTCCCAATTTTCACTTTATTCAGCAAAAAATGAAAAACAAAATAGTTCACTACCCACATCTCAAAGCTTCAAACGAGAGATAAAGGGGAGAAATGCCTACTGCTACTGTTACAGCCCTTGAACTTCAACTTGATAGCTCATTGCATGAAGGACATAACACTAACAATCCGAAGTTTACATTTCAATTTTCTCCTAATAGTATCACTAGGATTATCAAATCAAAAACCACTTAAGTACTGTGCATTTCAGATTATTCACCATCAAACACATCAGCTACCAACCAGTCTTAAAGACATGCAAAATAAACAACTCAGGAAAACATTGAGACTGATAACATTAGATTCTAGGATAATAGGTTTTGACATATGGAGTAACAAACCTGAGTTTACCGTTCCAGAGAACCCCAGATAACTGGAATCTAATCCACCACCTACATACAACGCCTGCAGTAAAGCATCAATTGCTTTTATATACTTCAGGGATGAAAAAAGTTGTGCTGATTAACTAATAATACATCAATGCCTCAAAGGTGACAAATAAAAGCTAATCTTTGTCAAACCTGATGTCGGGCCCGCTCAAGCTCTTGCTCTAACTAAATAAGTTTCAAATGACATGTTTCCAATTGCTGAACATAGGCCTGCAAAACAAAACAAAAACTTAATATGTTAAACCAATTCTACCCACATATCTTGCATCGAAGGTCTCTATCTCAGTGTGTATTCAACCTTCTTCCGCAACCTTCTTCCCCTCAATCATGAGCATATACATATCTGTTCAGATTATCCATATCACATGACATGTTACCTTCACAAATGAATTAGTGGCAAACAATTGATAAACCCAAGTCATCATTCTCGATCAATTTATATACAAAACACCAGATTTTCTTTCATATAAGCAGTCTAAAATGAAATATTTCACCAGTAGAAATGCATGAAAGGTTATATATATATAAAAATTTCAGAACTGCTAATAGGAAGTTGATAAAGTAGTGTGAGCAGTACTGTAGTGCTAGCAATAATCATTTTATTATTGAAACTTCAATAATCTTTTTAATTCATAATATAGTTATCCAAAAACAAGAAAAATATTTCTTCTGTAGCTTGAATATTTCCCTCCTTTGGATACAAGAGCTATGAATAATTGACCTAAACATAGTCTGAAAGCTACCACAAACAGTTTCCCTTGGACTGAAGAGGCTAGTTGTTGTGAGAGCATGACTAGTTTTAGCCCTATATACTCTGAAGTCTTTTTTGGTTTTGTTCTGCTTTGGACTCAGCCCTATATTTGGCAGCCATTTGCTTTTGCCACTAGTTTCTAGCCAATGCGTGACTTAACCTTGAGTGGTAGAAGTAAGATTCCTGAATAGATTAGTCTATATTCTTTTAAATACACACTTTGTTAAGACCTTTGTTTTACTTGGTGAAACATCAATTTTTTTAGAGCATGAAAACCTCAGAAACATTGCCATTTCTCATGTCTTTGTTTTTCCAACCTTCATGTTGTAATTATTCTGCACATAATTTGGATAGAATGAGTGCATCACTTGTAATTCATATCGTTTCTCAAGTCATCTACTCTATTCCTTTGGCAAAATATATATGATTGCACTCATTTGTATGCACGGATCAATCTAGCTAGGGACAATGCTTAGAACCCGTAGCAATCCAGTAGCTCTTCTAAGCATTTTATCATACAGCTTGAGTACAATTCCAAGTTTTCGAATACAATTTTTCATTACAATACATTTCACTTCCTTTTTACATTCCATTATCACAACAGAACCATAACACAACACCGAGCTATACACGTCCATTTACTAAAAAATAAAGCACTAAAGCGATAAAGGTAGGATTTTACCATGCTTAAGGGCTTCGACAGTGAGGTGTAGGATGTGGGCCGTGATGAGTTGAGACGGTCGAGGTGGCTCACGAAGGGCCTAGCGGCAGATCTGGGCCGTGATGAAGAGAATGCCGAGAGGGAGATTCGTGGGTCTTCGGCGAGGTGGGGGGCTGCTGCTGGTGGTGCGGCCCCACCGCTGGCTTCAGATTCGCTCGCGACGGCAGGGAACCGAGTGAGGGACTCGGTTTGGGCTTGCCTCGGGGAGAGAGAAAGGGAAGAGAGGGAGAGGGAGGCGTGGGGTGGGGTGGCTGGGTCCGGTGAGGTGGTCGCGGCGACGGTGGCCTGGGATGGAGCCGAGGAGAGAGAGAGCGAATGGGGAGGGGGTGCGGCGCGGGGAGCCGATGGGAGGAGAGAGAGAGAAAAAGAGTAAGTGAACGGGTTGGGGGGGAAATATTAGGGTTTCAATTGCATGTGGACCGTTGATCTAAATTTAATCCAACGATGATGATTAAATGGTTAGAGTAAACTAGAATACTTATTTGCGGCGACAAAAAGTCGTGGGAAAAAGTTTTTAAGCCACGATGATGAAGTGATAAATGAAATAGTTTTTTGCGACCACTACCATCTGTGGTAAAACGTCAATTTAACTCGTCACAATTAATATTTTTCCATTAAAAGTTTATATGTTGCCCATATTTATTTTCCAGGAAACAAGTTGATCGCAAAAATTACATACGTGGTCGCGAAAAATTTGTTGCCATCAAACATTATCCATTAAAACAATTTCATGGGAAAATGCGTATGTTTATTCTCGCCAATCATTTTAGTGGCAAAAGCTCACTTTTTTCCACGATATATATCCGCAGAAAAAAAATTCGTGGCAAAAGCCACAAAATGTTGTAGTGTCACTAGTGTGTGTGTATATATATACACACTGATCATAAGTATAAGGTTGTATTTGGATGTATAAATATTAGCAACGGTTTCTGTGATTTTAAGGTCGAGATCATAAATTGCTTGGTACTTAGTTGCATGACATACGTACTTTAGGATGGTCTATAATGAACCGAGTTGATCTCCGATCGATGACCGGTTATTTGCCTTTTATATCGACTTTCTGTAACTTCAAATTTATTTTTCTTTAATCTTAATTAATAGGACGTTTTGCACATAATTTTTAACCTAATTATAAGTAGGACCCATTATTTAGTCTTGCATCAATATTAATTTTTATTTTGTTTTTGTATGTATCATTTTATTTTCAGAATAGGTAGAATTTGAAGAGGAATCTAAATTAGGTGTGATAACGAATAAACAAGCAATGGAAAATATATAGTTGTTTATTAATATTTCGATCCTGTTGTGTACCAAAATTAAGGAGGCCGGAGGGTAAATGATTGAAAGATATAATTCCATAATATTGTACCGTCCCCGTCGACGTTGGCGCGCAGCAAATCAACATTTACATATATTCATGTCAAACGCTGCCGCGACAGTTTCATTCACACGTTAGCCGTTAACAAATTAAACGCTCTTGCGCGCATACATGTGCATGATCAAGTTCCAGTAGTTATGATCCGTACGTGCTGAACTTGTAATCAAATTTACGTTGTGTTGACCATATATTGCTAGCAGGCGGAAAATAATATCATAATTCGGTCCCAAGGACTAGCAAAATTATATATCCATCAATCACTACATGAGGCGTAGGCCAGTACTGAGGGATCAATTGATTAGAGGCCCTAAAATCAGATTTTGCAGAGCACAAGGAGTTCCATGTGCATTTACACTAACAAAGGACAGGATATTATTGAAAAATTAAGACATTTAATTTGCGGGATTAAGGTAACTTACAAGACAAGCAACATGGTCCAGTACTACTAGTACTACTACTCAAACGTATAATATGGACTTGATGAGAGCAAATATCTATTAATTCATTCCCGGATGATCCATGCACCCATAAGTCCCGGATGCTCATGATTAAAAATAAAGAAAGCCAAAAAAAAAAGAGAGAGAGAGGCCCCCAAATACGCATACCCACAAATCAGAGAAAGTGACACTGAGAGTCTGAGACAGAGACAGATGGATTTCCATGATCCGATCACTTTGGAGAAGCATTGGCAGCTTGTTCCGTGCCGGCACGCTTCTCGTAGTAGTGGTAGACCGCTGCGCCAGAGAGCACCGCCAATGTTAAGGCCTGTGCATGCATCCTACGCACAATTCACAACAAATTAAGGCACACCCTTTTTAGTATCTCGATCGATCGTGCGTGCACAAACTCACTTCTTATATAAACAAAGAAAGAACAGGCCTGGCATGTATAAGCTAGCGATGTATAAGCTAACAAAAAAAAAGAAGAGATGGTGCGTGCGTATGTACCTGGCATGTATAAGTCTGAGACTTGGCTTCAGGGGAGATGTTGTGCGTGTATAAGCTAGCGATGCCCCAATTCCTGATGCCCAGAGTGCCCCTATAATGGACGGCCATTTCATTATATTATTATTATTTAATTACCTAGCCTGCTAGAGAGAGGGAGAAGGTAACATCAATTGAGAAAGAGGGTTACAACGTACTGACCAATGCTAGTAAGCTTATGCTCCGAAACCCATGACTGAATTGCTTCCATCTTCTTCTTCTTTGTGCACAAAAAAAGAAATGTTCTCGATCAGAATAGTACTAGTGAATAAGAATGGGTGGGGTGGAAGAGGAAAGCATCGGAATGTTAGTATATATATATACGAGTGACTCTGTTGAAACACGTGCTTTTTGTGTTTGGTGTGGCCCCTTGATTTCACAGTCCTCTCTTTCCCTAAACCACTGGACGTTTTAAACTAGAGGCTTAGTTATCCGGTTTTTCAGACTGCCCTGCTGCATGTTTCGGACTCTTGCTTTCGCGTACCTGTGCCCAAATGCTGTTAGCCGTTGGATTCCTACTTAGTTGAAAGTACCGATGATCTATGAGCTGAAGATGTTCAGAATCTCAGACTATAATATATTATTTTCGAACTACTTTCCACCGGCCAGGCCAGGCCAGAGTAGGTACTGTTTCCTGTTGGTAATGGAAATGGATTTTCCGAGAAAAATAAATAAATAAATAAATTATTTTTTAATATTTTTTAATATTTTTAAAAAATATAAAAATTTATAATAATATTAAACAATTTTTTCTTAATCATTAAGAAAAAAAAATTAAATTTTTTTTTTTTACCAACAGTGGCCTTAGAGTTTTCTCTCGAGAATTATATATAGTACTGTTTGATGCTTCGATGCAATAAGGTTTCTATTATCTAAAGTAATTGGACGGTGTTTGGGAACAGTAGTAAACACTAGTTTCAATATTATTGACGCTCTTACTCAAAATGGGTATGAGGTCTACTGATAACGTACGAAAGCAAGGAAACTGCAGATGTGCACGTGCGTGATCAAGGAACTAAATATTAAAATTGTGAAGAAAATTGAAAAAAAAAAAGAAATGCCGACCAAACCATTAAAGCCGTTGGAATTGATGAACGGATATATTTTTATTTTTTTACGTGCTATTTTGAATCTTTGACAGTACTTGCCAATTAATCCGATCAATATGTCAGGAACATAATCAGCAAAAGGAAACACGGTAGATGTCAACATTTTTAGTGAGATCTACCGACTTCCTTTATGGTTGTTTTGACACTTGCTATTTTGGGTGATAGGGTACACAGATCCATATACATGGTTTTGTCAGAAACAAGGGGTTGCTAAAGGCTAATGCTTCTCAACAATATACATGTACCACACATCCTTAAACTCTATAATTATTCCCATTAAAATCTTGACAACTGCACCAAATTTTAATCAATCGTTTTGGAATATAAACTTAGACATGACTTAAGTTTTTCTTGAATTAGAGAAGTGTTAGATTTATAAATTAATCTCTTAAAAGTAATTTGATTTTATATGTCATATTTATTTTAAAATAAGAATAATTTTATAAATTACCATATCACATCAAATTATATAAATTTGTCAATCTACTTTTATAAAATCTCAATGGATGAAACATCTATCGGTGATTTAAAGAGTACATCATATATTTAAGGAGATCAAAGATTGTAACATTCCAAATTGAATATAAAAGAAAGACAAGTGTTACAATCACAAAAAGATTCTATAAAAATAAATTTACATATTGACATATTTTCATGTAATATGTTAGATTTACCTTAAATAAAAATAACTTTACAATTTAAAATATCACATCAATTCTTTTTTCTTTTAAAAAAATATTTTAATCACTAAAAGATTTTGTAAAAGTAATATCTCAAACTAACATAGCTGGGGCACACAACGTAATTGGCTCTGATCCAGTTTTTCAGTCAGTAAACATTTATAAGTCGAAAATCGCAAAAGCAAAAAGGTGAACCTTTGTTACATAATTAATTGACCCGCCAAATTATTCGAAACAGTTTGCTTGGAAAAAATGCACGGCCCGAGTTCATGACCACGTTCTGGACTTTGATCCAGGCCCTTTGAAAACAGTCTTTTAGTAAGTGAACGTTTAACAATTGACACACCTCTTTCTCGAGTCTAATCCAATTTCCTTCAACTATAATTCCAAAGGTATTTTATTCCACCAGGAATTGAAAATCTGAAGCAAAAAGTGTAGTAAAGTGTCCTCTGTTTTGGGTTTAGGTATAGGCGTGATTGTGTGGTGTTGGAGCTTTTCAATCTACAGTGGAAATAGACGGCAGATAACCAAAAGAGTAAATTTAGCAAAGTCGATAGATGTACCTTCAAGTTGCCCTCCTGCACTAGTAAAGACAAGGAGTATTCAGTAAAACTAATACATTTGTGTGTTTTTTTTTAAGAAGAGCCGGAAGCCATCCACATAGCAGCTCCATTTCAATTTTATTAAAAAACCCTCACTTATGAAAAAGGAAAACCGTAGTTACAACTTGAGGCCTGAGGGTTAGAAAAAAAAACTAAAACTCAGGCCTTAAAATATATTTGTGTTTAATTTCCTTGGTTCAGTTGAATTACCCGTGTACTTCTCAGGGTAAGAAATTTTGACATTCCGTGACAAAAGATTGTAGAATGATGCTTGAGTGGGTTGCATTTCATGACAAAATTATCAATTCCAAATGGACAACTTCCATAAATATACACATATTTGATGATGAACTTCATTCATAAACCTCTACATGGATAAATGGGATGCTTTATTGATAAACATGGTCATCTCTCAAAGAGTGAAGATGTTATTGCACATAATATATTTTGGAAAGGAAAGTGTGGTTCGATCCTTTTTGCATGTACTCATGGTTGGTGATTTGTTGTTGCATGTACAGATTGTTTCTGATTGACTTTTCTGCAGTTGATTCTGATCTCTCCCTTGCTTCCTGTGAGAGGCTTGATTTGGCTCATTTTAATCATAGCCTTTGCAAAGTCCTGGAAAAATACTTGAGCGTTCGCAGCATAATTCTGGACGAGGAAATCAGCAGAATTATTATTAAAGAACTCCTGATCAGAATGAAGAAGACCCTTTTTATCCACCAAATTCTTATAATACAGATTATCAAAATGGGTCGGGGTTTGGCGGTCAAGGGGTGAAAGCTTGTTGTCATTTCCGCTAACAGGGCAGTTGCGCCGCAATGACTGGGCAAAGGAGGAATCAATATTGGATTCATTGTAAATGTGCGCTCGGAATGATGTGCATCTAGCGAGGCCAATAGTATGTGCACCTGCCACCATGGGGAGTAATTGCTTTAGACTATCAAGTCGGATCGAATTGCATGATATCCCAATCCAGTATAAGTTTTGAAAAACGAAAAAAAAAAACGAAACAAGGAACAATTACTTTTGACATTATTCCGGAAGAAACAATTTCTCCACCCCGATTTGTTTTTTGGGGCTTTCCATTTTCTTTTTTGGAGGGAGAGAGAGAGAGAGAGAGAAAGAGAGATGTAAGCATTGGCAGTGCCCATGGCTTTCTTGACAGTTACTCGTTTGGTCCAAACTGAAACTGAATGTACCTGCAAGGGCGACCATCTCCTTCAATGAGAGCCCCTGCGCGGAGAAGTTTGCTAAGAGATCGCTTAGATTGGAAGTAGGTGGAGGGATAAAGGTATTGGCTGCACTTCTGTTAGCAGTTGTAGAATCTCTTCTTCCCAAACCAACTTCCCATGAAGGACCCCCTAACTGCAAATGTCCAAATAATAAGTAAAAGAACTAGATTTCTTCGAACCTTTGGGGAAAAACAAAATTAAGAACAATTTTCCTAAAGCTAGATGTTAATTAGGTGATGCAAAAGGGAGCGCTTACATAAACAACCGAGTCACGAGCAGCCAGAGCAAGAATATCAGCACAGGACACCACTTGGGGGCAGACCTTCTCCACTCTGGCCTTAATAGCATCAACGGCATCGAATCCTCTAGCCGAGTTATTGTTGGGAATTGCTGTCTTCTCTCCTATAAAGCTGCCCGTATCATCCAACAGTACCGATGCGTCACAGCCCTGATCATTCATTTTATCAACACAACCATTTTCAATTTACCAAAACGTCAATGATCACAAATGTGTGTGTGCATGTGTGCGTGCCCGGGGGCTAGAAAGCTATACAAGCACTGACATTTACGAAACAATCATGAAAATGCAAGCGCAGTAAAGAAGCCCCGATACGTGTTTCGTTCTTGATGGCTGCTATAACTGCTGCCTGAACAACAGACAATGCTTTGGGGCATTTGGAGGAGTAGTAATCTGGGGAAAGCTTGCTATCGGCTTTGAGAATTATTGCCCGGGAAGCAATGATGAGGATAATCGGAAGCAAGTTGCAGAAAGCCATGCTAGCTAGCTTGCTACTTTTACGCTTTACTACTAAACAAAGCAACTAGGCATTACCTTATAAACGCAAAGTATGATAGTGGCTGCTGAACAACCGAATGATCAAGGAAATATTTTAATTAAGAAAAGGAATAGTAATATTCTACTTCCATAACCAAGCTAGCTAATGATAACCATGCATGCGTACTTGGTTAAACCATGTTGACAAATGTAGCAATTATTGCTTGCAAAATTGAAGCTACAAACTCACTATCCATTACTGTTACCCACAAAGCGAGACTTGATCATCATGACCATGCTTTTTAATTACCCACTACTTTGCACTGATTAGGTTATCCCAAGTCATGAGCGTGACTTCTCTAGTATCTTAATTCCCCCTCTGGTCTAATTAAGCTAATGATGCGTTTGAGAGAATTAGAATCCATATATAGTTCTATAGTTCTACTTGTTTACAGCAAAGAGTCCACATGATTCAAGTAACATGCATACGTACATACATGACGTGTCTTTTTGCATTAGCTAGGAATTAGGATCCGGCCTTCAGGGAATTAGTAATTTTAAACATTAATTATCATGTCTTTGTCGCTCGTCATATCTACGCCTTGTTTCTTAGCTTTAAAGCAAACCAAATCTCACATCACAAGGTAATTAAATACTAGCTAGCTACTAGCCTTCTCTAGTAGATCGAGTTTTACCGCGGGTGGTCATTTGAAAATGAAGGCGCGCATTTTCATGCCAATCTTGTAACAACTCACAAGGTGCGCGCATGCATGTTAATTGGCTGGTTTAATAAAGTTTCAAATTAGCTAGCTTTGTAAAAAAAAACTAGAATATTATATCTGTTTACAAATCTATTTATGGACACGTTAAATACGTCCATGATGATCACTCAGTTAAAAGTCTACGTGAATACATATCAGTAGTTTACATAAAAATAATAATATTAATAGTATTTTGACTTTTTATGAACATATTAATGTATCTCACAACAATAAATGATGTGTTACATCATATATAATAGACTTGCAAATTATAACATGCATCACCTCATGTACGTACGTAAAACCGCAGACAATGTTACGAACAAAATAAACTTTGATAAAAATTGGTTTCTCGATCGCCTTTTGAGCCCCATGTCTGGTAATTCCAAGCAGGTAGAATGTTAAGTCACATGCATCTAGGTAGAAAATTAGAAAATACTTCATCAAAATCATGTGGAGGATAATATCTTATCTAATTTATATATATATATAGATAGATAGATCTTATCTCTAAGAAACCTTTAATCTCTACATGTTACGTCTTTTTCAGATTGTCCATTACTTTCATCCACAGTGCAGTAAGCGTTCACACCACGTATACATCTAGGACTAGGAGCAGGACCGACCAAAAACTCATTCAGTTTTCATGTCAAACGCCCATTCGGCATGAAACAGATGAAAAGTTGCACTCAAATGCTCAACCAATTAAGCCAAAATTTTAGTTGAGTTGGGGCGTTTAGGCAGGTTTTCAAGCCCAACTTCACTGGGTTGGGTTCGGCTGTTTCGCTCGGCCCAAAGTTGCAGTACTCCAATGTTTAGTTCCTTTTTATTTTTCAAGTGCAAGAGGATATATAGGCTTGGAGTAGGAATGAGCAGAGACTTTGTCCGAGTTCAAATCTGAATTCTAACTTTGACTCGGACCTGTTGGAGTGGAGTAGAATTTGGGCTTTCAGCTTTGAGTTTTTTCTTTTTTTAGCCTCATATTTAGCCATTTAATTTTTGTGGGTTTTCAAATATTAATTTTTCAAACAAAATTAAAAATTAAAACTAAATTATTTACTGCTAATTTATTTCTATTACTAATATATATCTAACTTATTTTTATATACTATAGTATCTAATTACATGTTGTCATACTATATTAATTACATCATGTTATTATATTATAGTATTACATGCTATTATGTTATACTAGTGTTTAATTTATTTATAACTTATTTTTATACTAGACTTATTTTTAGTGTCTAATTACTTGTTATTATACTTTAGTAAATTGGCATTATGTGCTATTAACTTATTATACTAGACTTATTAGTTATTTCTATATTAGTGTCTAATTTATTTCTATACAAGACTTATACTATAGTACCATTTACATGTTATTATACTTTAGTAAATTAATATTATGTATTATTAACTTATTGTACTAGGCTTATTTAAATACTAATGTCTAACTTATTTCTATACTTGATTATGTGTGGTAGTAATACTATAATGTTTACATATACTAAACTTTCATTAGTCCATTTATATTATAGTGTAAGTATATTATTTTATAATAATAAGCTCATACTAGTATATTATTGAATTTAACTACATCATACTTTTGTATTGAATTTAACTATATAAGTTCTAGTTATATAACTGTTGCCTACATGACTAACACAAGAGGGGGGTGAATTGAGTTGTATTTAAAAAAAATAACAATTATAAATCAAATATACAATATAAAATATAAACAAAATATGAAACAACAATAAATATAAAGAGTAAGGGTAAGAGAGAAGCAAACTCAGTATGTTAACGAGGTTCGGCCCCACTGCCTACGTCCTCGCCTCAAGCTACCCCTTGAGGATCCCCGAATTCACTATTCAATCTCCTTCAGGTGGAGATAGAAACTTATTACACCTTTGAACAACACCGCTACAAAGGATCCGTGTAGAACACCATTTTGAGAGATATAGTTTGTGCTTGTATTGTTCTTATTTCACTCATTGAGGAGTGTTTTCTGATATCCTACCCACTATCAATTTTGTATCAGTAAAAGGGTGTGTACAACCCTTGTGCGTGTAGAAAGTGTTCTACACAGGGAATCGTTGAATCACCACGTGTAAGGTGATTGCAAGTGTAGAGGGGTGTTCTACACGGATCCTTTGTAGCGGTGTTGTTCAAAGGTGTAATAGGTTTCTATCTCCACCTGAAGGAGATTGAATAGTGAATTCGGGGATCCTCAAGGGGTAGCTTGAGGCGAGGACGTAGGCAGTGGGGCCGAACCTCGTTAACATACTGAGTTTGCTTCTCTCTTACCCTTACTCTTTATATTTATTGTTGTTTCATATTTTGTTTATATTTTATATTGTATATTTGATTTATAATTGTTATTTTTTT
>QGSO01000194.1:180477-338246 GCA_011037825.1 Carya cathayensis | reverse complement strand
CTTTTCAAAAATTTCAAACCTAATTTTTTACTTTTTGCATATGACAAAAGGAGCACACTTTACTTTTCAAAATATTCAAACAAAGGCATATTCCTTTTGCATAAGTCAAGAAAAGCATCAATCACTTTTGAATATATTCAAATAAAACATGAACATGTGAAAGATGACAATCAATCATCTTTAATATTTTCAAAGTTCAAACCTTTAATCATGGCATGCACATGTGAAAGATGACAATCAATTATCTTTCAAAATTTTCAAATTTAATTTTCAAAATATTCATGCACATGTGGAAAATGTATTTTAATGCTTTATGATAAAATATTAATTTTTGAGCCTTAATCCTAATTTCGAATTTTAAGAGATTTACAACATTACTCAATGAATTTAATGTGAACTTGTTTCCTTCTTGCTCATGCTTGGTTCTTTGATGTGCTTGACTCCATTGTGTGGACAACTTGAGTTTGAAACTCCTTCATTCTTTGAATTCATTTGTTATCATCAAAATCAATGTGTAAATATATAATTACACAAAACTTGAAACCTTAGGTTCAACAATAACTATATAATTATACTAGCATATATGACAAATATATATATATCTTCTATATATAAAAAGTGTGTATGAAACGGAAAATCTTGTTTTAACGGTTTTTCTTGTTTTTCCGTTAAAATTAACACCGTTTGTTTATTCCATTTTAACGGTTTTTCTTGTTTTTCTGTTAAAGTTAACACCGTTTGTTTAAATACGAGTGAATGAATTCGGTATATAGAATGAAGACATAAATATTGAGAGAGATAGTATTTAATGTTGTTATATGATTTATTAATCACAATAATTACAATACTTAATAGTTTATATAATAATAAGTAATTAAAGATTAGTTATTATATTTTTCTTTTTCTCTTTAACATATACATGTGTATTAGGTACATAAGACGTGAATTTCTAAGTATAATATACGTGTATTATACGTTTCATTAACTCAGATTATTGAGTATTTCAAATTTAAAAATCTCAAATAATATATAATACAAGTGTGTTTAATCAAAGTGTTTTTTTTTCCATGGTAGTAGAACGTAGATTCCGCTAAGTCATATTCCACACGTGAGCTTGCTATTATAGGCACGTGACAAAGGCCGTGACCCTTGAGCTAATCAAGAAAGAGTAAATTCGGCTAACAACTTCAAAATATATTTTAGGATTTATATATATGCTATATATAGAAAATATTATATTACAAATTTTATAAAAAGATTATGTTTTAACTTTAAGTTGACCCTGATTGACTCAACCAACTGCAAAATAAGAATTTTAATGTTGTCTTTATTGATCGTCTACAGGATGACATAAATTGATGAATTATAATACAAATATCAAACGACAGATATTTTGAACTACCGTTTGTGTTGGACTTTTATTAAATTTTTCGTATGCATTTTTGTTAAAATTATGGATGTTATAAACATGTATTGGATTATATGATATTTTGAACTAATTTTTTTATCTTCTCCAATATGCCTTAAATTATTAAATGACATCGATCATTTTTATAAAATACATATTATTTTTTACAAATAACAATTTCATAAAATTAGACAAACGTGCTTTACACGTTGCTCTCACCTAGTATATATATATATAAATACATATTTTTATAACATATATACAATATTAAAGTCGGATTCAGAGTTGGAGGGCAAAGTAGGAGTACGAGTCGGAGTCGAAATCGAGTTAGATTGGATCAAAGTCAATCCAGGGACACTCCTGACTCTGACTTTGACTGAAAAATTAAAAAATAAATCTGACTCTGACTCCGTTTTGTTGAAGTTAGAGCGGAGCCGGAGTGAGAGGCAAATTTTTGTATTTTTATTTAGCCTTACTCTAGAGAGGAGGGGAGGGGAGGGGAATGCCAGGGAGCATGGAGTTGTTATTACTAACTAGTTCCAACCGGAGTAGTAATTCCTATATAGATAGAATTGGTTCTTTCCCTTCTTGTGTTCTTTAAATTCTTTTCATCGTTGGATGTACCCTCCTTTTGAAGACTTATAAAATTTCTTATACCTAACAAAATTATTTTATAAAAAAAAAAAAAAAAAACCTCAACATATATCATATTTTATGCACATACATTATATATATAAATATATAGACAAACAAATAATGAGCTAATTTAATACAAATAAAAACATCAACATCATAAATTTTATAAATATTATATATATATTGTTTTGAGAAATTTCCATTGCATTCATCCCATCAGGGTAACATTAGTTATGGAAAAAGGATAAAGGAAAATCAGGCAGTATATATGGGATATAATTTCAAGAGAATTTATCAATTAATTAACTTCTAGAAACTTCTTAAGGTCAAATTTATAAGTTTAGAAAAATCTAGATTTCTGAATTTCCTATCAATGTGACCAGGAGGCCGGGGGTGTTTACTGAATTTTTCTTCCGGGTGGGGCGATGCAATATTTTGGACGGCCAAGGTTAATAATCATGCATTGAGACTAATTATTATATAGTTTGCCTCACGAATCACGATGCCGTTGGATCAAGTCGGTTTTTTTATTTAAAGAAAATGACAGTATCTTAATTTTATTAATAATCTTTAATTTTAATGAAAAAAAACCGTGATTACATCTAGAATCTAAGATTATACAATGGAGCAAATAATAAAAAACCCAGGAATATAAAACTCGATCAGGTTATCATAATTAATTAGGTTTATATGATTAAAATTGTTTACATAACCATTACTTTTTAATGATGATATCTTATATATATATGATCGAATGAAAACACCACTTTTGTGTAATCAGGAACTACCTAATATTAAAAATTGTTTATATTTTGGAAAAGGCTGGCTAAACAGGAATAGGGTCGTAAGGCTAAAATTTTTATTGGAGCTTTTTTTTTTTTTTTTACAAAAAGGAAAAGTAAATAAAAATATTTTAATTTTTATATTATATTTTTAGTTATAAATAATTTCAATCATTTGTCAAGTAATATTAGTATCTAAGATTTTATACTACATTTTCAATTAATAACCGACTTAGTTTTTATTAGAAAATTTTCGATTTAGAGAGGTTTTTATCAAATCTAGTTTAGCAATGTGTGCTTTAGACTCTTAGAGTTGTTTGGAAACACAACTATTCTTAGGTATTTTTAGATATTCTCAAATTCAAATTTTTCTCTTTCATTTCTCAAAACCAAATAAAACATCTTAACTCAAACTATTTCACTACTATTTATATAAATTTTTAGTATATAAACAAGTCCTAAAAGCAATTATAATTATAATTATCAATAAATTTCTATAAATAACTTTCACATTTGGAAAAAGTAGGCCCTTCCCTTATCAAAGATCATACTAAATTTTTTTATCAACACTCAAAAATTAGATTTTGCTACTTATAATGTTTACATTATATATTAAACTAATAATGATAAAAGAGAAGTGTATTAATCTTAAAAGAAGAATACTTGAAATAATTATTACGTGGAATACTTGTAAAATTAATGATGACATAACATCTATTTAATACTTTTGATGTTATTTTATTGGATTAATTAATGTTTTAATTAAATATTTTTTCTTTTAAAAAAATTCTACTTTAATTTTTTTGGAAATGGGGCCTTCTTTTACTGGGGCCTTAATACGTCTTATGGAAAAGCCGGCCCTGATTTTGGAGTATCTGTGACTCCATGATTTGAAACTGAAAATATTATCATTAGAAACGTTGAAAGTGGTTCATGTTTTGGAGCCACTGCAAGTGTATGCGCACCTTTAATAGACGTGATGATCGATACTGCAGCACCATGCAGCTCACAGTTGACCCATAATATATGTTTTCAATCCATTTTTTATTTTCCCATTGATCTAGAATCGATTGAAGATTCCAAAACTTTTTGAATAATGTTCTGCCGGCGGAGCCACATTTTCTTTGTCGATTCGAGTACTACCAGTGCATGCATATATGTGTATTATATATATAATATGCTTAGCATATTCTTTACGTGCAGATCGATGGAATCGAGAAGATAAGTGGACACTGCTAGTCGACACCCTAGCAGTACTCTCTCTATATATATATATAATAGCTTGGGATTGGTTATTGTTAGTCAATGTTCAATTTATTAATACCATTAGTCATGAGTACTACCATTCATGCAAGTTGCAATGCAGCTGATCATGATCATCATCATGATCAACATGACAACTCATTTTCGTACGACGACAACGCGTCCATAGAATATTGGAAGTTCAATAGTAATTCTACGATGAGTGGAGTGCATTTCTTATCTTTTTTACTCTATCTAGAGATCGAGATGTAGCTGCTTTCATCTCTCCCTATTCCCATTAAAGGAACAACAGGCCTGTCGATGGAGCCTACATTATTATGGATTGATCCGAGAAAGCAAACTAATTCACGTATCCAATTCGATCGATAGACTCCTATATATATTCTCAGCCAATGATATTCGATGCCAATATTGAAAGGAAATATATAAATATATATATATAATATGATCTGTATTCTCGATCTGTACCGTACGTAATGGACTGAAAGATCATAGACATTCGATGTAACAGTAGTACTACTACCTCATGGAAAACAATCAAGTTGCTTTATTTGATCTTGTTTGCGCATAAATCAGCTTTGTGTGAACTTGTATATTGTTTAGAGAGAGAAATAACTAGGTTCGTCCCCCCCCCCCCCCCCCCCCCCACACACACACACAGAGTTTCTAGCTAGCTAGAGGCGACTGTGACACAAAAGTATATATGGATAGCTAGGCTGCCCTAACAATTCATCCACCCTCAATATTAATGGGCGTCATTTTGGAGTTAGTGATCAGAGGCTCATGATAAAAAACTAACATGGTGGGGCTAGCTACTACTTTTGGATCTAGAAAATGTATGTCTCGTCTGATCCTCGCATTAAAACCAGACATCGAAACCTAGTTGCTCGCTTTGGATCATCTCTTTCTTTCTGGCCACAAATCATGATGTGATGTGATGTGATGAGAGGGAATATTCCAAAAATGCCCAGGTTTAAATATCTTGGCTCTAATGTATTTGTGCTGCGTGTTGCTGTTGCTGATGCCATTTGTAAACGTACTCCAGATATATGACAAATTAAGGTCACTTTGGACTTGAAAAGAAAGCAGCGCAGAGAGTACTGATGACTGATTACTTGTATTCCACGAGGTTAATTTTATATTATATATATGTATATATATATATATACACACATGGAGAACAAAATGCACGAAGTTAATTAACGGCTTAATTCTCAATATGAATTTCTCGTTATATTTAGGAGAGGTCTGAGAGTAGAGATGAAAATTTTGAATTTGAGATGAGAATTTAAAATATTATTTTTAATATTATTATTTTTAGTCTTCCTACGTACGTATGTACTCATCAGTTTTAAGGTTACGCTTGGTTGTTAGAGTTTATTGAACTCAATTTAGTTTAATTTAATTTTAAGTTGAATTTAATATCTAAATACATAGTTTTCAAATTATTAAACTCATCTCAATTCAAAACCTTCTTACATATAGGGCCTACAACTTTTTTAGTTTCACACCTCTTTACAAGCAGGACCAATAACTTTTTTCAATTTCTTATAAATGAATCTAAACTCATCTTAACATTTAAACACATATAAACTCATTTTAAGCGGGCTTTACAAAAATTATTTTACCATTTCAACTCATTACTATTTAAAAAAAATTTAACTAATTTCAATTCAGTTCAACATCTAAACGCAGCTTTGGAATCATGTCACGGGACAATATTTAGTTGTGTACCAGAATTGATTGCCAAGGTTCAAGGATATCATGCGCTGCATGGAACAATGAATGACTAATTTCCTTATTTAATTAAAATGTGAATTAGGTGCAGTTTGAATTAGGACTGTTTATCCGGGCCGGATTTTATTCGGCCCGGACCTGGAATCCGGATAACCGGGTTCTGGTTATGGTTTTTGGCTCAGGTTTGACCCGGGCCGAAAACCGGATTACAAAACCCAGACCAATGCGGTCCGGGTACAGTTTAAAAACCATTGACAATCCGGTTATCATTTTACCAAAAATAAAACCGCATTCTCTCTCTCTCTCTCTCTCTCTCTCTCTCTCTCTCTCTCTCTCTCTCTCTCTCTCTCTCTCTCTCTCTCTCTCTCGTTACGAAAAAGTTCAAACCCTAGCCTCTTTGATCGTGTCCACTGACCCCGTGACGGCGTGACCCATCTTGTGACCCCATGGCCATCGTCGAATCACCGTCATGGCCGATCGTCTTCATCTCTTTCATCGTCCTCTCTCTCTCTCATGCCGAAACCTAGCTCGTGACCCCATGGCCGTCGTTGAATCACCGTCATCGCCGATCAAAGATCTGTTCTTCATGGCCGTCGTCTTCTACCTTTCCACCTGTTTGGCTAGATCTTATATGTTATTTTTGGGTTCTATTCGGTTTGTATTGTTTTGATTGTGGGTTTTTTGATGTATTGTATTGATTCGGTTTTTTGGTTGGGGGTTTTTTTATTCGGTTTGTATTGTTTTGATTGTGGGTTTTTTGATGTATTGTATTGATTCGGTTTGTATTGTATTTTTTTTTCTTCTCTGTTTGTATTGTTTTCCGTTTGTTGATTGTGGGTTTGTTTTGATGAGAATGTATTAATATGCTATCGGCGATTCGGTAGCCGAAGATGGTTTGTATTTGCTAGATCTACTCTATTGCGAACAGGGAGATTTATTTTTTTTGTTCATCTGATCTGTATCTTGCAGACCATTTGAGTTCTTTTGGGGGAAAAAAAAGAAACGGATTCTATCCGGAATCCGGGTTTTGGAAAACCCGGATTCCTCCGAGTTTCGGCCCGTATCAGAACCGGGTTAATCCGGTGTGGGTTCCGGCCCGGATGTAAAATCCGGATTCCGGTCCAGGTACATCCAGATTTCCGTGTCGGAACCCAGATGAACAGCTCTAGTTTGAATAGCAAATTGAAATAAAAATTGAAAGTTGAATTAAATATTATTATAATATTATTTTATAATATTATTATTATTTTAAAATTAAAAAAATTGAATTGTTTATTATATTTTATATAAAAATTTAATAAAATTGTAATGATGAGATGAGATAGATTGAGATCGTTTCTTAATCTAAACAGGACTTTAATTTGGATAACCAGCCTGATTAAGTCGTGGTCAAAGGTCCAAAACATTATTACTTTTACATATATAAATATATATAACCTAACTAATTATGGTGTTCTATATTATATCGATCCATCCATCCATGTTTGGGCCAGCTAGGTAGCCGTAATTTTGTGACCAATTACGAATTGAAAACAACTATTTGACGCAGTCGATCATTGCAACCTTCGTGACAGTGTCGTTGGATTGATATATATATAGATCATCACATGCACAGATTCTATATATATATCTTTTTTGCCTAAGGTTCGAAGAATTCAGTATACCTGCACGTACATTCAAAGACGTTCAAATCGAGAATGATTCGTCCATGTATAGGGTCGGCGCCTTAGCTGCCAATGCAAGGGTTCAGCAGGCAATTAGAAGCTAGCTGTCCTAATTGATTGTGGTCCAAAGTCGTAAAGTGGTAGCTACCTTGTTTTAACTTTCAATAATGCGAAATTCACCGAGATTAGTTTCGAGAGTGTACATTTTTTTTTTTTAATTTAGTGATTAAATAAGTATTTTTTTAATAATTATATAAATATTTTTTTAAATATTTAAAAATATAAAAAAATATATGAAAAAATATTTAACCTTTTTGATAGAATTTATCGAGCTACACTCTCAATGAATGCACCACGACTTTTTAACTTTTTGGTACCAAATACCAATGTTAATTAGTGCGAAGCCACAACCCGACCACATCATGCACACGTCTTTTTTTTTTTTTTTTTGAACATACATCATGCACACGTCTTTCATTGCGTCTTATATATAAATTCCAGCCTATAAATTAATGCATAAAAAAATTTCCCTTCATCAAGAGGATTGAGCTATAAACAGCTAGCAATATATTTTGTATTTTGCCGACAAACTAAATTAATGTACGTTGCCTCTTCATCATGTATTTTGTAACAATTAATTATAAAGCCATGGGCCCATGAGTTCCTTTTAACTTTTGCCTTTATGATCTCTTTGCAACTCGCAGGTACCCCCCTAACTTGTAACTCAAAAAAGGTACTGATCATGAAAAAATTAAATTAGAAGCGATCGAAGATGCAGTATGATGATCAGTATAATTACTACGTGCGTACGTATATAGTAAATTAAGGAAGACAACCGGCGCCAGCCGGCCAGCTTGTTCACTTTCATAAGATAGATCATATGCATGCTGTGGGGGTGTAAGTGGCGACGGGTTCATGTATATATACATACTAGGACATGAAAGCACGTTTGCCTAATTGAGTAAAATAATTATTTTTAAAAAAATAATATATCTTCATTTTTAATTAACAACATAGTAAATAATTATATCAAATTTTATTAAAGTATACGGTAAAGATCTGGTTTAACAAAATAGACTAATCCATTCAAACAATTTTTAATTTCTTATTATCATTATTACTGAATTTAGTAGTAATAGAATAATAGTTAATAATATAACTTAAATAAAACTATTATTTATACAAATACAAATATTGCCGCTTAGGACAAGGCCTACAAAAGAGCTACACGTCAAATAGTTAAGGGCCATTTAGTAAAATAAGATTTAACAGAAAAACAAGAAAAGTTATTGTGCATAGTTAGATAGTAACTTATTATAATAGAATATATGTGTATTGATAAAAAATCTCAATAACAAAAGAAATTATAATAAAATTAAATAAGAAATAACCAAAAAATGAATTTCCTCCATGAGTTAAAATTCTTTAAAATTCACAAAGATCAGTGTAAATTAAATCTAATAAATTGTTATTTCTTCCAATACTTTTATGAGGCCTTTTTGTAATTTTCGTTTGACTACAAATTTCATATTTTTTAAAATCTTTTTTCAATTTGGTAATTAATCCTAAACTCCTCATGAACGCAATGTATCTATTATTAATATGACATATGCGAGCATGCTAAAGATTCACAGAAGAAAGTATATAAATAGAACTATTCGATGCTTAATTCCCAACATTCAACTTAAACATTCCATCACAAGCATACCCCTTGCCCACAAATATTCTGTTTTAAGTGATTACATATTGATTAGATTTCATAGTCTGTTGGATGCCAGCCTTATTAAGCAAAAAACTTGACATTAAATTATTCCTCATAGACGATGTATCAAGTACATATTTAAGAGTAAGTATACGTCCAGATGTAAATTCTTTAAAAGTAAGTACATCTTTAAGAATAAATTCTTCCTAACCACTCCCAATAACCTTGGTTTTACTTGAGTCACCAAGCATTATTGATTTCTCTTCATGGAAATGAGTATATTTCTTGAACCAATCTTTATTATGGCAAACATGCCTATTGGCACGAGAGTCTACCCACTACCCTTCAACATACTGGCCCATGTTTATGTCTATAATCATTACTCCAAGAGCCTCCTCAGTTCGATCAACCCAAGGAACATTTTTCCAATTTTAAAATTTGCAAGTTCGAGCAAAATGTCCACTTTTGTCACAGACAAAACAAACTTGATGTTGTGAGAGGGGTCCTTAGTTTTTATTCTTTTGGCTCAGATTATCCTTGTTGTGAGGTTTACCAAATTTTTTGAAGAACTTTTTCTGAGGCTTCAAATGACTATTTTTAGAAATCTGACCTTTATGCAAGCTACTATTTTTCAGGAAATCAAATTTATCTTTGTTGTAGTATGCTCATTACCACTTTGTGTCATCAAAGCATCTTGGCCTCTAACTTCCTCCTCTACAAGTTCATGAGTTATTTCTTAAAGTGTTTATGGGAAAAACTAGAAACAAAGTTGAATTTCAGTAGCGCCTACCACTCCCAGACAAATGGTCAGACCAAGGTGGTAAACAGGAGTTTGGGCAATCTTTTGAAGAGTTTGGTAGGAATTAAACCAAAGCAATGGGATTTGGCTCTTTCCCAAACAGAATTCGCCTATAACATATTTAAGAACAAAACCACATGACTATGCCCATTTGAGATTATTTATGGTCAGAACTCGTTCGATTTGCTTGACTTAGCCCCTATTCCACATGTAGATCATTTGAATCCCAGGACAGATGAGATGACAGAACATTTTCAAGGCATCCATGAGCAAGTGAAACTGGCCATTCACAAGAACAATGCCAAGCACAAGGTTCAGGCCGATGGTCATCTTCGTCAGGTACTTTTTAATGTTGGTGATGTTGTTTGGGAGGTATTATCTCATGATCTTTTTTCTGTTGGAGAGTCTAATAAGTTTAAGAAGCGGAAGATTGGACCTTGTGAGATTCTACAAAAGATCGATGATAACACCTACAGGTTGTGCCTCTCCAACCATTTGAAGACGTCTGATGTATTTAATGTGAAACACATGAGGCCTTGTTTTGTTGATTCCAATGAAGCTATTGTAAACTTGAGGACGAGTTCTTTCCAACCCAAGGTGACTGATGCAAAAGAGTCATAGTCAGATGATACTAAGTTGTCAAATTGCACGTTGATGCGCTAAATTATCTTGAAGTGGCAAATCAGCCAAAAGATGACAGGAAACCATGATCTTTCCCTTATTGGAATAGTTTTGGGCACATTTTAGTATTTTGGTCATAACTTTGACTACAGGTATCAGAATCGTACATATGACTCTAATTCTAAAAGCTCTTTTCGGCACACACATCGTGGCCACCCAATTTCGCTCGATATGCATCTTTTCGAAGCCAAAATCTACTGTTTTCCACTCTAAATTCTCATTGTTTGTTATTTTTTCCTTTTTATGGTAATATCTTATTTATCATTTAGGAAGTGATTATAAACCTGATTTAAGCTACAAATTTTGTGAATTACTTCTTTAATTATGGATTTTCTTTTGGTGTGATTATTGAGATTTTGTAATTTTTGGTAAAATTATAATATTATCGATTCTCAACTATTACAACCCAGCTTGTGAATTAATTTCATGATTCTTAGATTTTAATAATTTTGAATTGAACATCAAAGCCGTTTTCTCTATATTTTAGATGATTCTCTCATTTTCATTTTCTGTAAATTATCTGTTAAAACTAATATACAAAATAATCTTTAATCTGACTGACTCCACACCACCACTACCGATTATGAATATCATGACTTTGGAGTCATAAAAGGAAATGATCCAATGTGCACGTACCAAGCTAGGGGGAAAATCAAAATAAAAACTCCTCGGTCGGTTGGCAATAAATATCCTTTTAAATTTTATTGCAATTAATTCATGATCACAAAAGTTAGGTCGGGCCGTTCCTTTTAATTTAGCCCCTCGGCCCCCACGGGTACCCCTGCGCAGGGTGGACCGGCGGCACCCCCGCGCCCGCCCCCCCCCCCCAAAAAAAAAAAAAAAAAAACGAGAGTGGGATGCAGTGGGCCTGGACGTCGGTCCAAGTTCCAACCAATGTCTTGCTTTTAAAAGGAAAAAGTAGGAATCGCCTGAGAGGTTCTTTTGATAGCTAGCATTTATATATATGTAAGAGGGTCCGATCGAAAGAAACATTATATTATATACTTTTTGAAGATCAATAATGCTAGTCCCACAGCTGGAGATCTCAAGCTGGAATTTTTATTATTATTATTTTTTTATTTTGTGATTAAGGAAGTGTTTGTTTAATGATGTTGCAATTTTTAAAAAAAAAATTAAAAAAATACATGTAAAAAAAAGTTTAAAAAAAAAAAAAAAAAACACTTCAATTTATACTAGTGGAAGCTCCGAGCAGTGTGAGTAGCACCACCCCTTTTTGAAATGGCTAGAAAGTCATTATTGAAAAGTACGAAAGAGGAGGGAATAGAAAGTATGTATTCAAAGAAGCCCATAATTTCCAAAGATGAATAATGGTCGGTCGAGTACACAAAAAAAAAAAAAAAACTACATAGATGAGAAGAAGGTACATAGTCAGAGCATAAGCAATTAGAGGAGGACTAAGTTGCTCCGCGTGTCAGTTGGATACGGCTCCATCATGTGAACATGATATATGATCTTCATAATCTAATTTCCGGAAAACACGTCATGAATACTGTCATGTGTTTCCCAACTTAATTAATTTCTCCGAAAAATGAATAATAATGTAGCCAATTTTGGAAGAGAAAGTTTAGTTGATTCAACCAAGAAAATGAAAATAAAAAGAAATGGATCTGCTGAGGATAATGTTGTAAATGAAAGGGTATCAAAAGGAGGAGTACCTTGGACCCACTATTTCAATTCAAGCTAGAACTAATTAAATCGTTCTGTTCTGTTAGATAATCAATGATTATTATGGATCGATATAAGATTTATGACTCACAATTCCAATAATATATACTTAGAGAACCCACTAACTAGCTAATATTAATGCATATATAGTTACGATCGATCGAGGCACACTTGTTTGCAACTTTGACTATGTTGTCAATGGATAAACAATATTTATCCTCATATCTACTCGATGGTTTTAGCACTACCTACCTCGATGGTTTTAGCACTACCTACCNCGGAGGCGGTGTCCTCATATAAGTAGGCAATTACCCAGCTAGCTGTGACGTCCCTTGCTAGCTAGCGTCAGTGTATAAATATTATATATATATGGCCATGATATATATATATATATATATGATCGAGCTTATATTAATAATTAATCTAATTCCAATGCTTAAGTTGAGATAAGACATCCCAACTTCGTCGCGCCCAATTGCTAGCTAATAGTCTCCTAATTTGCGTTTGGGATCATGAGTACTGTTTGGGCACAAAGGTCGGGTGGCCCTGATGAGATGAGATCATGAAACGTCACAGCTAGCTGGGTAATTGCCTACTTATATGAGGACACCGCCTCCGCTACCCTAAGCAAGCAGTTCTTTCTCATCTTTCACTAGCAGCTTCCTAGCTGGCTTCTCCTGCTTCGATCCTCAAAGCAAATTAAAGAAGCAAATATATTATATATCTGATCTGATGGAAGCCAAAGGAAGTGCTTACACCCAAGATGGCACTGTTGATCTTCGCGGTCGCCCCGTACTAGCATCTAAAACTGGGAAATGGAGAGCTTGTGCTTTCCTTGTTGGTAATTATCATCATCTCCTTATAATATCGACGTAGCTAGCTGCTACGTCGATATTTGAAATTAATTGGTTTCAAGTTCGTTCGCTGTTTAGAAAGTAATTAGCTTATGGTGTTGTAGAAGAAGAATATTGCCGGCCGGCAGGCACATGTATAATTAATTAAGAACTACAAATCATATACGCTTGTTTCCCTCGTAAGAAAACGTTCGATCCATCGCTACTAATATTTGCAAGCATTTTCTTTTTGGTCCTTAGGCATACGTACGTAAACTTCGGGTGGAATCATGCAAAGCTGGCCGGAAACCTTTAATTAAGAGGATTCCAGCAAGAATTAACTTAATTCATTGTAACAAATTATTAATTGTTTGATCATAAGTTTCTAGCTTGCACTTAATATTTATTACTGCATGTACGTAGGTAGGTTTCTCATATATACTTTTAATTAATTATTATTGTACGTACGTACGTAGGCGGAGATAGCTAGGTATTAATTAATATTGCTCCGTACATCTAATTAATTTGTTGAATGTTTCAGGTTATGAAGCATTTGAGAGGATGGCCTTTTACGGAGTAGCGTCCAACTTAGTAAATTACTTGACAACCCAACTTCATCAAGACACAATCTCTTCAGTAAGGGATGTGAATAACTGGTCAGGATCTGTGTGGATTACACCAATTCTTGGAGCTTACATTGCAGATACTTACATGGGTCGCTTCTGGACTTTCACTATCTCATCGCTCATATACGTCATGGTATATATACAGAAATTAATATGCTTCGTCCACTAAGAATGTTGTGTTTATCATTAAGCATTAAACATATATACATATATATGTAATCCCACTTAACTTAGAATATTTTTGCTGGAGATATTTCTGAGCTAGCCGATCAATTAGCCAGATGATAATTAGTATTACATAATTCACTATATTTATTTATTTTTAAAAAAACTGAGGATGGAACCTCCATAAACTTTATTACCCCTCGGTAGAGAAAAAGTCCCCTCAAACATAAAAAACCAATCAAAACAAAAGAAACTTCCCCCTAATAATAAAAACTATACAATTTACCAACTACGCTAGCTTCTAACATACATCGATCGTGCGCATGATGCCCGTCCATTTTATACAATCTATACAGCCCTCTAAATATTAAATTCACTATATATAATATCTTTAGCTTCCAAGCAAAATGCACCACATGTTTGGACCATATTTTAGATTACCTACTCCCCGGCCAACATCAATGAGCTTAATTCTTTATTTTTGCTCGTAGGATATACGACCATCCCATTATTAGCGCTAAATAGTTTTGATTTATCCCATCAATTTACACTAAGTATTGGTCATAATTATTTAGTTTAAACGCTTCATTATTAATAGATTATCAAAGTCGATGGAATTTCAACTGACTGCTTGCAAGGAACCTAAATTCTATCTCCATCAGCGGAATAAGGCCCGAAAAAACAATCGGTACAACTGAATTAGTACTGATAGGAACATTTAAAATGTCATGCTACTTATAACTGAAGATTGGCAGTACTTCGGTACGATTTCCCATGCATTAACATAGCAGGATTTTTAAGCCTTGTACTTCCACGTGCCCAAGATGAACAACGTACGCTGTCTTGTTTCTCGTTGTAGTAAGCTACTTATAGTCTCGATCATGTGGTGTCTCAACAGGGAATGGTGCTTCTGACAGCAGTAGTTTCACTCAAAAGCTTGAAGCCATCATGTACAAATGGATTCTGCAACAAGGCTACTACTTCACAAATTTCCTTCTTCTACTTATCTCTCTACATTATCGCAATCGGGGCAGGTGGAACAAAGCCCACCATATCAACCTTCGGCGCAGACCAGTTTGATGATTTCAACCCCCACGAGAAAGAACTTAAGGTCTCATTCTTCAATTGGTGGATGTTCAGCTCTTTCTTAGGGGCTTTACTTGCCACTCTTGGACTTGTTTACATTCAAGATAATCTGGGATGGGGATTAGGCTACGGTATCCCTACAGTTGCGCTTCTGCTATCTGTATTTATGTTCTATTTAGGGACACCAATCTACAGGCACAAAGTTAGGAAGTCTAAGAGCCCTGCAACGGACTTGATTCGAGTCCCCATTGCAGCTTTCAAAAATAGAAAGCTTCAGCTCCCTAACAACCCCTCAGAGCTTCACGAGTTTGAGCTGCAGCATTACACCAGCAGCGGAAAGAGGCAGGTCCAACACACCCCAATTTTCAGGTGAGCTCTCTAAAATTCATATTACTAACTAGTATTTTAATTTCTTTTAACCACGGTTGTGGTGATCATAATCTAACAGTGACCCCGAATTCCTTACGAATTTTTCCTCAATTCAATTTTAGTTTTAATTTTGAGACTCTATATAAAGCTAGCTGCTTGCTTATCAGTTACTTTGTATATATACATGGAGCGTCATTACTTCTCTAAAACACTTAACTAAGAACATTTATATCCGCCCATCTTCCACAGCCCCCCCCCCCCCTCCAAAAAAAAAAAAAAAAGAACGAGTGGACGTCCCATTTATCGTGCATAACTAGGAAATCTACTATTTCAAAGAAAAGGGTGATGTCATATGAGCACGTTGCTGGCCATTCGTTTCGAAAACTCTCCCCACTTGCACTGTTCGCACTGCTTCTTCTGCACGTCCTGAATGAATTATATGTATGGTCACAATCTTTCAGTCAAGTTGTTTCTGATGGAGGATCTCATCGTGGGATGGCAGCGCTTAAGTGCGTGCCCCTAATGGTGGGCACCTCCACAACTCTTAAATAGCTTCTTTTTTTTCTTTTTTTTTTTGACAAAAAAGAAGAAGAAGAAGAAGAAGATCATATTATGTTGAACGCAGTAAAACACGGGATGGACTAAGGCGATTTACCACTATTCCCCAGGTTTTTGGACAAAGCAGCAATTAAAGATGCCAGCTCGGACGTCTCAAGGCCACCATGCACAGTGACTCAGGTAGAAGGAGCCAAGCTCGTATTGGGGATGATCCTGATATGGGTAGTGACACTAGTTCCCAACACAATTTGGGCACAAATCAACACTCTTTTTGTCAAGCAAGGAACCACCTTGGACCGAAGCCTAAGCCCCACCTTCAAGATTCCAGCTGCCTCCCTAGGGAGCTTTGTAACTCTCTCCATGCTCCTTTCTGTGCCAATGTACGACCGTTACTTTGTGCCATTCATGCGTCGAAGAACTGGAAATTCTAGGGGAATCACATTGCTTCAAAGGCTTGGTATTGGATTCGTCATCCAAGTTATAGCCACTGCAGCTGCTTATGCTGTGGAAGTTCGGCGGATGCATGTCATAAGAGAGAACCATATAGTAGGTGCGAAGGAAATTGTCCCCATGAGCATATTTTGGCTACTGCCCCAATATGTTCTGCTAGGCATCGCCGATGTGTTCAATGCAATTGGATTGCTAGAATTCTTCTATGATCAGTCTCCAGAAGACATGCAAAGCCTTGGGACAACGTTCTTCACAAGTGGGGTTGGTGTTGGCAACTTCATGAACAGCTTTCTAGTGACAATGGTGGACAAAGTCACAGGAAGGGATGGAGGGAAGAGTTGGATAGGTAATAATCTTAATGAGAGTCACTTGGATTACTACTATAGCTTCCTTCTGGTCACATCCATACTTAATTTCGTAGCGTTTTTGTGGGCATCAAGTAAGTATATTTACAAGAAGGAAGTCACAGAAGCGAAGGAGGTGGTTTATAATCATCAAACGGAGGGCAAAGTAGTCATAGATAGGTCTCCTCTGGGGCTACAAGTATGAATATATAATAGAATATAATATAATATCATATAATATATAGGGTTGGATGGATGGATGCATGCATGCATGCATGTGTGATCACCTGCATGGTGCTGATCTTGTCAGATATATTGCTAGAAAGCATGTAACGCTTAATTCGATGATCGATCGGTAAGGCAGCTCGCGCGCTATAATTCAATATTTTGCCACCTGCTGGACCCTTGATTCTCTTGTATACAACCTGTGTACGTTGGCGTTGTCTAGATTTCTATTAAGAAAGTTCTTATAAAAAAAATGAGGGTTGATGTAAAACAAAGCAGAGCCAAAAATTGTGAAGAAATTTTTTTGGTAGGGGAGAGAGAAAGAGACAGACAGACAGACAAAACTTTCAGATTAATCCGTGACAGATACAACACTGCATCAGGGACAAAATTGAAAAGCAAAGAGATAAATCAGTGAAATGAAGAAAAAACACAAAAATGAGGGGAATTTCACGAGAAAACAAGGGGAAAAAGTAGGAAAAGAAATGGAGGCAAAAAAAATACTATTCCTCAATCAGGGCCAAAAACGTAATAATACTCAATCAAACAAGGCATCAGCACTCAGCAGAACAAAAAAATCAAATAACACAGGAACCATGGGCAAAATCGTAATAAAGACCACTCATAGAATGGCACAAACAGAGTAAAATACGAGAGCCAGGACAAAACTATAAGAATAAAGTCCTATGCCGCTCCAAATGTATCGTCCTGTTTAACCGTTGGGTAAAAATTTTTTTTTTATTTAATAATTAAAAAAGTAATTTTAAGTGTATTGGTGTTTTTTTTTATTTAATAATTAAAAAAATGATTAAAAAAATAAGAAATAAAAAATTCAAAAAAAAATTTAACGCTAGGTAGTACACCCAGCGGTATGGGTAAGGTGGTAGACTAGCCTGACCCTTATTATAACTAGGTACATAGGGGCAAAAAGGGATAATAAAGTGTCAAACATAAGTTACTGTTCATTCATGTTATAGCCACCATTATATTATAAACAGTTCTGCTACGTACAGTCGGGGTGCGAAAGCACTGGGGAGTCAGGCCAATATATTTAAAAGAAAAAACAACAGGCGATAAAAGCAGATCAAAACCTTTGGTCTTCATCTTCGTGTTGACTCTTAGAGTTCGTTTTTGCCTCTGATCTTCGTCTTCGTGTGGGAGTCAGTCTTAGAGTTCGTCTTTGTCTGGGTTGTTTTTGTCTTTGGTCTTCGTCTTTGTTGGTCTTTGTGTGGGAGTCAGTTGAAGGAGTTCGTCTTCTCTAGGTCATTTATGCCTTGAATGAGTCACTTTTTCAGACCCTCATTTTGTAAAGGCCAGACTACTTTGAGGCATTAAACCTCTGATCTCGCTCAGAATCTCATCTCGCATCGTGGCAACACTTGATGGAGTGACCTGTTGCTTCATGAATCATAATAAAGCAAGTATTGCCTCTGCCTCAACAGAAGCTTCTATTGCCAAATCGAAACAAAAATGCATAATAGACTCAGTGGAATATTGTGGAAAGATCTAGAATTATTCCTTGTAACCGAATGCATGCAAATATGTAATTTCTTCTATTATATTGTGTCTGAAATATAGGCTTAATGAAGTCTATAAATATTGTACAAGCCTTTGGCTATTGTATTGAGGAAGTATGGAAATCAAAACAAAGTTTTGAGGAGGGAAAAATTGTTTGTGGCGTTTCATCGAATAGTTGTAGTGCGATACTTTTCAGCCCTTTCTTCACTTCACAGCAGAAAACCACAAGCCATCTTCATCCTTGTCTTCCCCATTTTCATGCCAGCTACATATAGCTCTTGTAATGGTTGTCACATATAAGCCA
Source organism: Carya cathayensis (assembly GCA_011037825.1). Classification (NCBI taxonomy): domain Eukaryota; kingdom Viridiplantae; phylum Streptophyta; class Magnoliopsida; order Fagales; family Juglandaceae; genus Carya; species Carya cathayensis. The sequence goes on along the minus strand of QGSO01000194.1, from coordinate 319,410 downwards.
CAGTCATAATTGTTTACTTGCTATGGTGAGTCACTGCATTCCAGATAACTAGCACCTGGCACTGAATTGGAGGCTCCCATATATCCAAAAACAACACTAAATAGTTGCTTGGCATTCCGTTTGTCGATCCCCTAAAGCTATCATGACGAACAAATACATTAGATTTCTTCTCAAATGCAAGTAAGCTCCAATGAGACCCACCCTCAACTTTGCTATAGTCAATTCATAATCCAGAAAGCGATCGAAGGTAAGATGATGATGAGATTTGGAAGAGGTTGGAAGATGATGAGATTTGGCCTTGAAAACTGGTAAGATAATGACCGAATTGTGGGAAGGAAGAGATTGGAAGATGAAAGGAGTGAGCTTTTTGGTCTTTGAAGGGAGGGAGAGTACGTGGAAGAAGAAAGGAGGGAGCTTTCCGGTCTTCGAAGGAGATATAGAATGTAAAAGTCTACGGGAGGGAGCTAGGAGAGAATGTGAAAGCCTGAGGGAAGAAGGTTTCTGCTCTTCGAAGGGAGGGAGTGAAGTGGAAGACGAAGGGAACTTTCTCCACTTGACCAAAATGAATCATTTCATTTTCCACTTAGGCACCGGTTCCCCCACCAGAGAAAGTGAAACGATGCGTTTTAATTTTTTCACATTAAATGCGCTTGCACCGCGCTTGCCCCTGACGACTGCATATATCATTTTTCTATTATAAAAGATATATATATTCAGTTCCGATTTGCACGGTCCATCTTTTGTTATGGCTTTAACAGCCTCAAGTAGAATTTTGCCACGTCAGCGATTTCATAAAAAACAGAAGAGGCGCATCAGACTGGATAGAATAGAAAGAATTCTGCAATACTCAATCTTGCGGTTACAACGGCTATGAAGCCAATAATAAACGAATGGGTTGGGTTGAAAAATAGGGTGTTACCATTTGGTTGGTAAAACAAAACTTATTGTCAGAGATCCATCCGCAACCTTAAGAACTACCACATTTGTGATCTACCTCCAAATAAATCGCTTCCCAATCTAAGATGTGGCTTTGGAAGGAATTAGAGTGAAACTATATTACCAATCTCTTTTCAAAAATTACTTTGTTAGAGTCAAAGGTGGTCCAAGCAAAACCCAGAATTAACCCAGTTTCGAAATCTCTATCTTTCTTGAGAAATTTCCATCAGTTTGAAGAAGCCCAGTTTAGGAAACAGAACTCAAATTAGAGATCTAATTTTATTTTCAATCTTCTCTAGTGTTGCCCATTTCAGCAAATGTTGTTTTGTCGAACTGGGTGGCTATTGACTTCTTGTTTTTCAATAAATATGGTGTCGAAAACACAATTAATTTCAGAAATTTATATTTTTCCTAAGGAAACTCAATCGCTTTGATATTTTTAGATCAGGAGACATTGATTTGTGACTTAGATTTTCGTTGTTTTCTCAAAGTTTGCATCAAAAGAAGTGAATAATAGTGGAAGACAAGAATCTCGAAGAAGCCTCTAGTGATACTGAGAGGGAAAAAGAGTCTCAAAAGGATTTTTATGGTTATTTTTGCATTATAGTCTGTTGGTTTAAAATGATTGCATCTGAGATGCATTGGAGTTTTGAATTTGGGGTGGTGGTTGTTTATGGAATAAGTCAGGGATGGGGTGGAGCTCTTAATGTTGTAAACGGGGAGGGTCACGATTAGCGAATCAGGTGGGAAGTGAGGTCTCTGGTGTGCGTTCTTTCTGTGCGAGAGGATGGAGAGGGGATGATGGGCTGGACTGTGCATGATATTCTAATGTGCGGTCACATGGGAGTTAAGTTGAGAAGTCTACTTGATACTCGCTCGTTAAAAGGCTTTTATTTAGATAATAATGAATAGAGCATCTAGGAGATTGACTCTTATAGACTTGGTTTGTGAGCGTATTAATGGGCCACGTATTGAAATTGAGTTTTGCTACATACAAGCACAGTTGCGCACTAATCCGTGTATCAATACTGATTTATTCATACTTCAAATTTAAATTAACACTATTTTCAATAAAATCTACTTTTTGATCAATCACATCATATTGGTGCACAGATTAATACATAATTGTGCTTACAATTATATTTTTCCATTGAAATTTCACATGGCATTAACATGGGACCGGCGGCCGGACTTGGGGCAACACGCATGAAAAACAACCCAAGATGTCATAGTTGCTGCCAGGCATCTTTGAAACGTGAACAAGTACCACACGGTTCTAAATTAAAAGTTAATTGTAATATAAAGATTAGATCTAGCCATAAAAACTGGGCATCTATTAATTATAGGCCGTCCAATTTAACTTGAAATATCGATCAACGAAAATCAATTAATTAAGTTATAAATTTAAGGGCTGTAAAAAAAAATTTGAGAAATCGGTAAACCGGATGAATTTGTGTGTTCGGTCCGGTTCTAATTTAGTCAAATGGATTGAAAATCAATCGGATTCTATTTTTGATTTTTAGAATACTAATTCGAATTGAACTGAACTGGTATATATATATAATTTTTAAAAAAAATTTATATGATATTTTATATTTTAAGAAGTAATAGTTAATAAGTACTAAACTTTGAGTTTACTAATAGTTAATATTTGATAGGAAGTAGTGGTACTAGAAAAGGTTTCAATTTTAATTTGTAGCTAATTACAGTGAATGCATGTCCAAGAGTACTGGGAAAAGCAAAAAATGTAGGTATTAACTGAAAAATAGATCAAGCCATGCAGCTTTGATAATATTGCTATATATAAATATATATATATATATATATATATATATATATATATATATATATATATATATANNATATATAAATATATAGTTTATTAAAATTAATGTTAACGCCAAAGTATTAGTCCACCCGCCAGAAATTGGAATTAGAAAATTTTCAGGAGTACTGCTAGCTAGTTTTTTCAGTTATTCATGCAAATCGGTAAAATTGGATTAGATCATATCGAAATTAAAAAAATTGAAAATTTCAGTTTTGATAATGAACTAGTTTATATTGATTTTCATATTTTTAGAGTCAATTGATACTGATTTTGTTTCAAAAAATATTTAAAATTAGGCCGAATCTGACCGATTTCATCTCTAATTATAACAAATATTACATCTTATTCAAATGATTAAAAAAAATGATCATAAATGAGATGAAAAGAAGAGAGAAGAAGCTGATCTCATATATATGTGTGTGTATATATATATATCTTTCTTATATATAAAAGCGTCAATCTTGAATGAACAATAAATTTTGTTATTACAACATTTATTCCCATTTTGTCCGTACATACATTTCCAAATCCTCATCACCTCCCTCAAAAGCTACCGCGCTTAGTCACCTCCCTCAAATCCTTCAGTATCTGCCACCGCTTAGTGCTTAGTCATCCCAAAACCTGATTGATCCCTTAAATCCTCCAATATCTGCCACCGCTTAGTGCCTACTCACCCCTTAATGCTTATCACTTACAGGTGTCAAAATCTGGATGATTTCAAATTTTCTCATCTTCTGATAAATTCCCCATTCAAAGTCCTAAATCTCATTAACTCCTCCATTTTCATGTCTATATTCAAAGGCATTCCTGAAGACCTTAACCATCCACCTTCACTCTCGGGCAAATTAGTTACTGGGTATTGAAATTTTGACTCTGGCATTCGCACCGTCGTTGCTGTCGCTACCGTTGCTGACCAACGACTGCTTCGATTGACGCTCGAAGGCACGTCGGAATTAAAGGTCGAGAAGCTGCAAATGGATGGACTCCTTGTTATCGATATGGGTATGGAAAGCAAGGACCCCAACGAACTGTTCCAATCGCTCTCGTCAATGCAAAACCAGCGGCCACAACAACAACAGTCTTTGAAACTACTCTCATTACCCACAATCTTAACGCTTGGTCGCGTCACCTTTGTGCCGCTTCTCATAAGCACCTTGTGGGCAAGGTGCTCTGATGGAGGGGAGTTTGTCAGGATCCTTGCAGCACAACCCTAGAAGAGAAGATAGTGGCGTGAAGAGGAAGTGTTCGGCGTGAATTGAAGACTTGATGAAATAAAGTGAAGTGAAGTATTAACTCATGGGAGGGGACGACGTCGTCTGGGTGTGTGCGTTGCGTATGTGTGTGCAACGGTGCCGTGTGGTGTGTGTGTGGGGTGTCTGACCCAAACGGTGCATTTTATCTCAGTTGAACGGGTCATAATGTTCAGATAGTGGGCAGTTTGTATTTTTCTTTTCCAACCTGTATTTTACATTCCACGTGTTTCTGTTTTATTAGTTCTGTTAGTAGTGCTTTTACATCTATATGTAAGCCGATAATGGCAGGTAAAAAAGGGAGATGATAATATTGGACATGAAATCCGTAACCCCCGCATAATTTTCTTCACTGGCAAGAAGCGAAATTCCCCATTCAAAGTCCTAAATCTCATTAACTCCTCCATTTTCATGTCTATATTCAAAGGCATTCCTGAAGACCTTAACCATCCACCTTCACTCTCAGGCAAATTAGTTACTGGGTATTGGAATTTTGACCCTGGCATTCGTACCATCGCTGCTGTCGCTACCGTTGCTGACCAGCGACTACTTCGATTAACGCTCGAAGGCACGTCGGAATTAAAGGCCGAGAAGCTGCAGATGGATGGACTCCTTGTTATCGATATGGGTACGGAAAGCAAGGACCCCAACGAACTGTTCCAATCGCTCTCGTCAATGCAAAACCAGCGGCCACAACAACAACAATCTTTGAAACTGCTCTCATTACCCACAATCTTAACGCTTGGTCGCGTCACCGTTGTGCCACTTCTCATAAGCACCTTGTGGGCAAGGTGCTCTAATGGAGGGGAGTTTTTCAGGATCCTTGCAGCACAACCCTAGAAGAGAAGATAGTGGCGTGAAGAGATAGTGGCATGAAGAGAGTGGCGTGAAGAGATAGTGGCGTGAAGAGGAAGTGTTCGGCGTGAACTGAAAACTTGATGAAGTGAAGTGAAGTGAAGTATTAACTCATGGGAGGGGACGACGTCGTCTGGGTGTGTGCGTTGCGTGTGTGTGTGCAACGGTGCCGTGTGGTGTGTGTGTGGGGTGTTTGAACGCAACGTTTGGGTTATGCCCAAACGGTGCGTTTTATCTCAGCTGAACGGGTCATAATGTTCAGATAGTGGGCAGTTTGTATTTTTCTTTTCCAACCTGTTTTTTACATTCCACATGTTTCTTTTTTATTAGTTCTGTTAGTAGTGCTTTTACATCTATATGTAAGCCGATAATGGCAGGAAAAAAAGGAGATGAGAATATTGGTGAAAAGTAGTCTTTTGTAGTCTTGTAAGGAGGTTGATTCTCCCTCGAAGAGGATCCATATCAATGCAAATTTGTGGCTGAATTCCTTTCCTCAAACAGGTTCTTAGCATTTCTTCATCCTTGTGTTTTCCATGCTTGTTTCTTCATTCCCCAAGCCACCTGCATACAATCACCAGAACCTTTGATTAGAGGGATAGCTAACATTTGTCAGGATCCTTGCAGCACAACCCTAGAACAGAAGATAGTGGCGTGAAGTAATAGTGGCGTCAAGAGATAGTGTTGGAAGAGAGTGGTGTGAAGATAGTGGCGTGAGGAGAGTGGCATGAAGAGATAGTGGCGTGAAGAGAGTGGCGTGAAGAGGAAGTGTTCCGCGTGAACTGAAGACTTGATGAAGTAAAGTGAAGTGAAGTATTAACTAATGGGAGGGGACGACGTCATCTGCGTGTGTGCGTTGCGTGTGTGTGTGCAACAGTGCCGTGTGGTGTCTGAACGCAGTGTTTGGGTTATGCCCAAATGGTGCATTTTATCTCAGCTGAACGGGTCATAATGTTCATATAGTGGGCAGTTTGTATTTTTTTTTTTTTAGGAAAGGAATTCAACCACAAATTTGCATTGATATGGATCATCTTCAAGGGAGAATCATCCTCCAGTATCTGCCACCGCTTAGTGCCTACTCACCCCTTAATGCTTATCACTTACAGGTGTCAAAATCTGAATGATTTCAAATTTTCTCATCTTCTGATAAATCCACCACCGCTTAGTAGATTTTACCTTCTTCATTTTCTACTTTTCCTATCCGCTAAAAGCAACTACTAGGTCCTCGGTCTCTCAACGTTAAGAGGTATTTTTTTTTTCAACGTTAAGAGGTAATTTTTTTTTTATGTTCATTGTTCTGGATTCAATATTTATAACTGTTTATTCAAATCATTTATTTGTATGCAATATTTATTTATTACAAATAAATATGACAAAATACATGAAAGGAATGAAGTAAAAAGCTACAAGCTTTCAATTGGATGCAGTATTTGCTTTTTTCTCAGCGTTCTGTGATATCATTTCTTCTTCGACTTTTTACTTGCTTTGCCAGACATGTAAACGGAGTAGCTCACTTCTTAGTAGCTGTCACAATAAATAAGATGTTATCATATATAATATCAAAAACTATATTTTATTTAATATGCTTACAAAAATTTAAAAATTCTCAATCTCATTTTTAAAACACTCATTGTTTTTATAAATTGACATATCATCTCTATTCATAGGAACTTGCAAGTGAAAGAAAATTGATAGGCCACGAAGGTCAGCAAGGGCGCCTAGGCCGAATCCCACGTATGGCGCCTAGGCGGTAATGATAGGCCACGAAAGTCAGCTAGGGCGCCTACGCGGTCAGCAAGGGCGCCTAGGCCGAATCCTACGTATGGCGCCTAGGCGCTTAGCAAGGGCACCTAGGCCGAATCCCACGTATGCTGAATCCCAAATACGTGGGATAAAGGTGGGACGTGATCGTTGCAACGATGATGTTAAGGGTATGTGAAGAAGGAACAGGTTGCGATGAGGTGGACTGGGTCAGTCGACTGGATCACTTGCCGTTGCACATTTTACGTTGTTTAATATATTTCTGTTAGTTTGTTTTATTTTACGTGAGTTCGCACGATCTGTTTTTACATGTGTTTTAGTTCCGTTGTAAACTACCAGTTTACTTGTATTTTGGGGTTCTTGTACCAGACTTTACTTATTTAAAGTAGCCGCAGTTATCAATGAAAAGGGGACGAAAAATCATTTGTTATTCAACTTCCGGTATTTTCTCACCCAAAGAAAAACTAGATATCTAAGTGTGGTACGTTCTCACCCGAAGAAAATACAAACTATCTCTAGCATTTATACACGTTGCATTTCGGACCTATCAAAAATACAACAATAAATGATGACTATTAATTTCCAAAACTCACCACCTTTATTTCTACCAAGATTTCATAAATTTACACCTTATAACCAATTTTACTAATCTATTTCACAACAAATTTCATTTTTGTGTAAAACAAAATTACCAAAATTGACAGTTGCTATGAAATATGTGCCTTGCACATAAAATCAGAAATATGTGCCTTGCACATTAGTACCTTACTAGTATATATATATATATGCATGCCATAACAGTGGCGAAGAAAGTAGTAAACAATATTAATGTGGTCATGTATAGGTGTTGAAGATTGCAATTGATCGTACTTTGCCCTTTGAAGATGGTGATCTACCTATTCTCTCTTTTCATTTTCATTTTTTTATTTTTTACTTAATAGTTAAGTTAATATTTTTTTAATGAATTTATAATTTTTTATTTATTTTTTAAAATTTTTTAATGAATTAAAAAATATTTTAAAAAATAAAAATAAATTTATCTATTCAATAGAGCTTTCGGTTGACTCCCTCTGTGGGAGTAGCACCGTTAAGTTTTTAACTATTGATCAGCTTAATTTGTTCAATTAATTCATGCAAATTACTTGTTCGGTACCCACTCATATTGGCATGATTGACCCGGCCCTTAAATCTTTATATATAAAAAGAGCCTATCTAACAGAAATTTGTTGTTTTACCGTTAGTTTCATTGTTCCCGTTAAAATTAACTCCATTTACTAAATCAGTCTAAATTCATTTATTATCTTCTCTTTAATTTCTTCAATACCTTTATGTCTTCTCTTTAATTTCATTCATTCATTTCTCTCTCCAAAACCAATTTATTTAGCACAACGCACGACCTAGGGCAAAATCTGTCCAGATCTACAACGACACCGACCAAAAACACTCAAATCCATCATGATACCCACCACGCACAAATCTTCCGAAATTTTTGAAAAATAGAATTTTGACCTTTGAGAAGCACAGCAATGGTGGGTGGGTTCAGGCTATGAGGGAGAGGGCACATGAGAGAGAGAGAGAGAGAGAAGTTGGCGTTGGCCGGGGAAGGAGGGTATGGCTGAGGGATGGAGGTCCGGTGTGCACATGGGTGATAGCAAGCGGCCGTCGATGGCAAATTTGAGAGAGGAAAGAGAGAAAATAGATGTAAAGAGAGAGGTCGTCCGTGCGAGGGAAGAGAAATAGGCTACGGGCCTCGAACTGGGGGAGGAGGAAGGGCACAGTGGTGGGAGAGATGAGCAAACGGAGAGGGAGAGATCGGCGTGAAGGAGAACTGATCACCGAGAAAAATAAATGCGATGGAGGCTCAGCCTGGGGATGGCGTGACTTAACAACGGCGAAGAAGCACTAAGGAAGAAACGTCGAGTGACCTTCGTCGAGAGCAGTGGCTTGTTGGGCAAGTTTGGCTCACGGTGGAGTGTCTCGACAACGAGGGGTGTAGAGGAGAGCAAGGAGATTGTGGCCGCAATGAGGCGTAACTGGCGGATTACGGTGGCTTGCTAGTGGTGGCAGATCTAGGAGAGAGAGAGAGAGAGAGAGAGAGAGGGGTGCAGGTTGTGAAGGGTTACGCTATAAGGGATTTCTAATTTTATATATATATATAAGGGAAACAATTTGTTCTCACATATATATATATAATTTATATATATGAGAACAAATTATGATGAGATAGGTTCAGTCTGTTTACAAATTACTTAGTTTATCTTGGATCATTAAATTTTAGAGAAAAATGTTTTCATTCAACGAAGAGTTTAGGATTGATTTCATAAACGTTAGTTGGTTTCGTCGATGTATTATTATAGCTATGGCAGAAAGAAAATCATAATGTTGCATTTGGTTCTCTAGAAGCGAAACTTAAAAATTTGGAATTCTCGAGTTTATGGTTTGTTTGGTTTTTCTCTTAATTAGTAGTTAAATTATAGTTTGTTCATATTATGTTACATTCTTACTTTGCACATTGAATATATGAAAGATTAATATGCTATTCAAAATTTATTTTGTAGGAGCATCGGTCATATGTTAAATGCGTTTGTGAGAAATTATTAAAAAAATTTTGAAAGATTCAAATTTAGGTAAATCCAAATAAATTAAAGGAGAAAAAATATAAGCATTTTAATGTCCTCTCTATTGAAGCAATGCAAGGCAAGGAAAATACTGGATCGTCATTTTAGAATTAAAATTATCTCAAATAGCTTTCATAAAATTATGGGCGATGTTTATTTATGGAACCATACTATAGATTCTATTAATACTCTTCTTCTATAATATATCATAACATATAATTATTTATTAATTACATAAACATCACATCGTTAATTATTTAATTAATACAAAATATTACGTTTTTATTAATAAAACATTAATTTTAAAAAAAATTAAATATAAATTAACGTTACTTTCGCTTAGAATTATACAAAAAGTCTATACAGTGGAGAGGTTACGTAAACAGTCAGTATTTGTATAGAAGAACTCGCAGCCCCGGTGATCTGTCAGAGTACTACTACTGCATCAGCATTAATTAAGTTTGGTCGTTTGGCAAAGACTTGGAACTTTCGCCGTCACCGGCCAATGTCGGCCACTTAAATAAGGATAATGCTGTCGAACCGTCAACTGACCGATAATTTACTCTCTTTTTTTTTTAAAAAATTAAGTAAATAACTATTATTGAATTTATGTTTTTTAAAATATATATTTAAAAATATTAAAAAATATATAAAAGAAAAAAAATGATATGCACTTATCATTTAGATTGTAAGTAAGAACATCAGTCCGAGTATCAATATCCCTTAAATAAATAATTTGTAAAAATTTTAAATAAATAAATTTCATGTAAGTCAAAAAGTGAAATTTATCTTAAAAAAATATAAAATAAGAATTATTTTTTATTAATAAAATTTACTTTTTTATTAAAAATAATATAAAATTTATATATAGCATTACTCAATAAATAATTTGTATGCAATTCGGTGAGATCAGGAAATTTTCGATATCTGCATCCATGCCAAAAGCTAGCTACTCTGGATCCGCGTGTTAGTTTACCTGCCCAAAGATACAGTTCAGCCCATTTATTTGACTTTCTCAGAGGACTCACATAGATTTTGTAAAATATAAACTTTTATTAAAATATATAAAAAAAAGTCCAAAATTTCCTTTTATTTAATTATATATTTTATTTTTATTTTACATTAAGTGAAAGTAAATGTTACTATTTATTCTTCTAAATATTTTTTTTATTATTTCTCTCTCATTTCATCATCTTTCCTTTTTATTTTATTGTCATTTTAATCCTTTTATCACTTTTGCACAAACCCACTCTCTTATCTCTCATCTACTCTTTAACACTCCTATATAGTCCCTTCGACTTTTATGCATACAAAATTTTGATATTGTTAATAATAAAGACAGATATTTTTGAAGAATATTTTCAAAAATTATTGAGAATGGATATTCTTTTAATATACTTTAACAATATTTTCATTATATAATCTCTTCTTTTTATTTTTTGAATTAATTAATATTTTGGTCTAGCTTATAAATTTGGATTAATTTAAAATAGAACATAATTATATGACATTGTATATGGAGAGATATTATAAATATAAAAAATATATGAGAATATTATTGGTAGTTAGAAAAAATATTTGAAATGAATAAAAAATATTAAAAAATATAATATTTAAATTATATGAAGAAAAAATAAATAAATTGATATATAATATATGGTAAAAGTTAATATGTAAAATAAAATAAAATAAAAAAATAAATTTTAGTAATGTATTTTAAAAGATTGGATACATGAATAATTGGGGGTGCTTAATTGCCTTTATATATATATGAATTAAAATGGATCCTCCCATATATATAATAATCATGTACTCATCATAATTATAATTTATGGGTGCAATAATCAGCGCCGACCACTAAAGAAGTACTGCATTATCATCGAGTGGATTGCAGCATTGGGCTGGGTCAAGTACTTCCACCATTGCATGCTGGTCAAAGCCAGGAAAAAGAAGATGCAAATTAAAGAAGAAATCTGACCCGGTAAATTAGTATTCGTTTGAACCAAATGCCTTAACTTAATTGGTGAACTGCATCATCAAACATCCCCATCAGTCCATTATACGCGTACAACATCGATCCTTGCTCGTTGGCCTATATATATTATAATATGATCATGATCATGATCGTGCATGTTGTTGTTCCTGATAAAACCTGGATATTATAAAAGTAGCTAGATAGGATCATTAGTCGTCGTAGAAAAAAGACAGATAAAGGAGATGATAATTAAAGATATCGTGAATTATTCAAAGCATTCAATTACCAAATGAATTAGGTACGTATATTGATCTTTCTTGGTGTCCTTTTTTGGGGCATGGATTGAGGAAGGCAGGCATAACGAGACAGCAGCAGCTGCATGCATGCTTATAATTCAACGAAATCGCTCTAGAAGATTATTACTGATCAACTACTCCAGTTGACTTGGAACGTAGATGTCAATGGGCCGGCCGCCCGGACTAGCTATCTACACAAGAGTACTGCTTGAATACTTATTATCATACTAATATTTAATAAAGTAATTATTTTTAAAAAGTAATATAATTTTTATAAAGAAATAAAATATTAAAGTTTTTATAAGATATTATTATTTAATTTTAATTTTTCATAATGAATTTAAATTAAAAAATAAATAATATTTTATTAGAATAATTATATTGTAAATATAGCTGGTAAATAGATTTAAACTTAATTATTTTATATTTTTCTTTATTTATATAAGGAATGAATAGAAATTTTAAATCACATATATAAATTATAATTTATATAAAATATCATATATATATAATAGAATATAGAATATATATTTATATAATTTATATAGATATATATAATAAAATATTTATATATATCTAATATACATTCTAAATAAATTATCATCAATGTATGAGTTGCAGGATTGATGCATGCTGTCTAAATTTTGATAACTATAAATTTATTCATGAGTGATTGGGGAGAGAGATTAAAAAAAAAAAGAACTTTTAAGAAGAGAGAGAGCTATTTTAATTTATTCATTCAACTAACGGCGTCAATTTTAACGGTAAAACAATAAAAACCATTAAATCAATAAAATTTCATTAAATAGTTACTTTATATATATAAAGATATAGCTATCAATATTATTATTATTATTATTATTATTATTATTATTATATATTGTCTCGATCCACAGTAGTACTCATGATTAGTCATTATTTGATTTCGTTTAAAAGTCATAGAGTACTCTTGAATATAAGTACTAGAGCATTGCTACACAAAAGCCTACACACCACACACTATATGTTTTTTTATTTTTTTATATTTTTTAAAAAAAAAATTTTGAATTTATTCTTTTTAAATTAATTAAATTTTTTTACTCATTATCTATATATTAAACATTTGATAAAAGAAAAAAATTTAAAAAAATTTAAAAAAGTATAGTGTGTGGTGTGTAGGCTTTTGTTTAGAATTTTTCTAAGTACTATCTATCGATATGCAGTGGATGCATGTGGATCGGACCATTCTCTCTAATCTGATGAAGCCATGCAAAACCATCGAATTAATAATTTCTTAGTAATTTGCACTACTTGCTGGCACACATGACTAATTAATTACATTAATCGTCAATTTATAGTTTTTGTAATTTGACTAGGATGCAACTCCTCGTTACTGCATGATCATAACGATATGCATATATGCTACTAATCTATATACACATTAATTCCCATTGGTAGTCATGCGTAGTTGAGTTTTTATATAATTAAGGTTCTTTAATTCTTCTCAACCTACATCCTGCAGGAGGGATCGGAATATATATATATTGTCAGTAATTAAGATAGAACATAATCGTGAGGAGTCGTTAATTTATTTGTATTATAATGTATGCTAATTGTGCAATATATTATATATCTAGCAGAGAAGTACAAACATATATAACATGATATATATATATATACATGGAATTATAATTCTCCGATCCTCACGTACATGATATATAATTTTTTACTTGGTTTAATATACACATGTACATGACATATATATATATATATATACCAGTAGTACGGCCACGGCCAGTACTTGTTCTAAAGTTTAAACTATATACTAAAAATTAATTTAAGTTATTAAATATTGATCAATCAATCAGTATTTTTAGTATTTATTTCCTGCTTACTAATTAACTAACTGTGTCAGATCTAGTGCCGTAAGCTAGCAATTATCTGGTGAAGAAATCATTCTACGAGCTAGTAAGCTGCAGGGAATTGTCAAAGCAAACGACGCATATATCATCGGTCAATTAGTGCTAATTAAGATCAAGAAGGAGTAATATTCATGAGTTGTTAGACGTTGATGTAGAGCGCCATGTGCTAGGCGCTTTAGGCAACATATACATGATATATATGTGTGTACGTGTGTGTGTCGTTCAACACTTGGGAGTTTAAGGAAAGGCCGGATGATTTGTATGTTGTCTATATATATAATTAATCAGAACTTGAAAGCTGATCCTAGCGTGCAAAGAACGGATTCAAATTAAAGGCGTTCTTTCCTACTAGATGATCACAATTTACCAAACAAAGATGCTAAAGTTGTACTTTAGATTCAAGGTCAAATATTTTGTCTATATTTAATTTAAATGAAGTGAAAAAGCTAGTTAGTTAGGATTTTCCTTTCCTATACGATCGATACCACTCACCATCATCATGTTCGATCTCTGACCCGGCGGCCATAACGAAATTATTTAGACATGAAAGATAAGCAATCTAATATTCAAATGGCCTGGACCTGATCGATCTGTTTTTATCAGAAATATTAGTATTTTGTAGAGCATATATGCATTAAAAATCCTCAACAAATCGTTACCCCACCACGTCCCCAAGTCTTAATTTGCAACACTTTTTCGACAGAACAAAGCCGCGTTCTCACCCTTTAGTTTATATTTGTGTCTTATTTTGATTTATCATTGATTTTGCCTTTTGTTTTTACTTGTTGACAAATTCCACACGTAGAAATTCCATGCTTTAAGAGTCTACCTGTTAGGTCACCTGTCGACCCTGGTTCCCTTGCATGATAACGCTCTTTATAAAATCCCACGTTGTGGTATCTCCTTTGCACCACAAAACACGCACACTTTATAATTCCTCCACTACTCACACTTCCACGTACCATTCCATCAATGGCCGCTTCTTCTTCTTCTTCTTTACCCATTTTCACTTTAGCTTTCCTGTTGTTATTCATGGGAAGCATCGACGCTCAACTTTCAACTGGTTTTTATTCCAGTTCTTGTCCAAAGCTCTTTTCCAACGTAAAATCCACAGTGCGGTCTGCAATATCCAAGGAAACCCGAATGGGTGCCTCTCTCCTCCGCTTATTCTTCCATGATTGCTTCGTCAATGTAAGTTTTTTTTTTTTTTTAAATTTTATTCTCTCTCTCCCATTTGCAAGCCGACATTCCCATCATGATCGCGAGGACGGCACGTTATCTTTTTTTTTTCTAAGCATTTTTCTAGGCAAAAATGATGTTTCCAGATATATATTTCTTTAAAAAAAAAGTAGATAAATCAGAAATATACATGTAAAATAATTTTCTAACAGCGAATCTTATTTTTTTTCATATAGACCACACGAGACTTAGACACCTAAAATTTTATCTCGCATTACACTTTTTTTAAGAGCATATATAGTTATAGTCACATGTATTTTCACAACGAACCCGAGCTAGCTCAACGTCCAAATTAACTGCCACAGATCATATGCAGCAAAGCCTACTACTTGAAGTCGCCTAAATTGCTTGTATATGTCACTAATCAATGTCTATATCAAAGAAGACCGTGTTCTTATGTTATTTCAGTGTTTAATTGTTGGGGATAATTTTCAGATAACTATGCTGAAAAAGCGTTAATTAATTCTGTAACGTAGTGATTAAAAAAATAAAGAGAAATGCTACTTATCATTCCCACATCATATACTAATATGTAGTTTGTCATTTTTGTCATTTCATTTAAACATACTTTTTCACATAATTATATGTGTTTAAATAGAATGACAAAAATAACAAATCACACGTTAGTGTGTGGCATATATAAGAAATAATCACAAGTAGTATTTTTTAAAAGAAAAGAGCCCTTTGTTTTTTAATGAATGGTACTCCTTTCCGAGGAAGTTCCCGGATGAGGAAAAGATGATTCTTATAAACCCATAAGTCTTTCAAATGAATCATGTATGCCGACATGAACTTTCCCCTTTCATGGTTTTTAATATAATTTCTTGGGTTCAAGAATGAAGACTATTGCTGAACCCAGAATATACATACATACATACATATATATATATATATATATATTGGTTGACTCACGTTGCCGATCGATCTGCTAAATCAGTATTAACCCAAATTAACAGTAGATATATAATACTTGATCACCGATGATAGGGATGTGACGGCTCGATTCTGCTTGATGACACGTCCAGCTTGAGAGGAGAGAAGAATGCAGTTCCCAATCGGAACTCAGCCAGAGGATTCAATGTTATCGACGATGTAAAATCTGCAGTGGAGAATGTGTGCCCCGATGTGGTCTCTTGTGCCGACATACTCGCCATTGCTGCTCGCGATTCCGTTGTCACTGTAAGTATATGTTCATTTGGTCGATTTACCTTTCCAGCTTCCATATTCTTGCATTAAATGTCTAGCTAGCTACACAATAATTCAGGACCCAATACTTATGCACGATATATATGCCAGACAATAGATGACATGTTCCTTTTTTTCTTTTTGCAGCTTGGCGGACCCAATTGGGATGTAAAACTTGGAAGGAGAGACGCTAGGACTGCAAGCCTATCTGCTGCCAATAACGGCATTCCTCCTCCAACTTCTAACCTGAATCGACTCATCTCTACATTTAGTAACGTTGGGCTTTCCACCAGGGACATGGTGGCTTTATCTGGTCTGATCTCTCTCTGTCTCCTGTTTTTTTATTACATCGTTCACTTGCACATTATGTTATTGTAACATTAATTAATAGTACTACTGTCGGCTTTCCCAACCTTTTTAATATATTATACTTTGTGAAGTAAATTAGTAATTTTATATTTGAATGTTAAAATCCAACTGATCATTCGTGCATGGGTACAAAGGTGCTCACACAATTGGGCAAGCAAGGTGCACATCCTTCAGAGCTCGCATATACAACGAGACCAACATCGACGCTTCATTTGCTAGAACAAGGCAATCAAACTGCCCAAGAACCAATGGTACAGGGGACAACAATCTGGCACCTCTTGATGTCCAAACTTCAACAGTGTTTGACAATAACTACTACAAGAACCTACTCCAAAACAGAGGACTTCTTCACTCTGACCAACAACTATTCAATGGTGGATCCACAGATTCCATCGTACGCACTTACAGCAACAATCCCGGCAATTTCCAATCTGATTTTGTTGCTGCCATGATCAAGATGGGAGATATCAAACCCCTCACCGGATCAAATGGGGAGATTAGAAAGAACTGTAGGAGGTTGAACTAGACGTAACTAATAGCTAGGATCGAATCTTTTGTTCTCGGATTCAGAATAAACCCACCCATTAGCTTTCCTTTCAGCATAAAATATAATATATATATATATATATATTATATGGTTGTGATGTTTTGTTTGAAACGTATGTACCAGTGGCGATGATGATCACCACTTTATATATATGAGGTAGAAAGAAACGCTTGATCAGTAATGCAGTACTTTGGGATCGATCAAGTAGGATTGAAATTAAAAAGAAATTTGTGATTTTTCCTTTTAGTACTATTTAATGGAGTGAAGCTAGCTAGCTAGCTTTTATCGTAATGCTTAGAATATATATATATATATATATATTTATATGCTCTTCTCATTTTAACGTATCAGGATTATTAGGTGGAAACTATGTCAAGAATTGAACTGACAAAAATGAAAATTTCAAATTAGTTGGAAATTTCAATATTCACAATATATATAATAAATATATGACAAGATGATTGAATGAAAGTGTGGACAATATTTATTGTCCATACAGTGATGATAACATAGAAATTAGATGATGGTAGTGCTCCTATGTCCTGACCTCAATTTGCCCACTTGGTGTGCTCTAGTACAAATTGTACTTTTTTTGTTTTATTTCAAACATTTTTTTAAACATGTTTAAACATTTTTAAAAAATTAAAAAAATATATTAATACAATAATAATCACTTCCTTAATCAATAAATAAAATAATAAATAAAATGTATAAAGAGTCAAAATGAGGGAGTATACTAGCATTATCCATTAGATGATATTAAACTAAATTTAAGATTATTTTAGATTTTATTTTAAACATAAACTATATTTTATGGACAAAACAAAAAGGCAAAGTCACATAATTTGGGATGGAAATCGTAAAAATAATTCTCCACCTTAATATTAGTTATGAATTTATCAGGCTATTCTTAGATTCCGATAGTACTGTCTGACAATGTTGACATCAACTCGTAAATGCCGATGGGCTTTGTGGAGTTTGGGCTTTATGGGCATTAAACGTAGTGGCCGAAAGTTGATTCCAATTTTAAGATCTCATACTCTACTCATAGACTCATAGTACGCATGTGCTGAGGCTCGTTCTTAAATGTTATGGAGCACATATTCTTTTCTTTTGTGGAGTAATCCCGGTTAGACTCTACACCCTGCTTTCGGACTATTATATGATCTGAGCCTATTCTAATTTGAAAAGAGGGATCATATTTATCGATCGTGACTTTCATTGCATAAAAGGGATCATATATATATGATAATGAAATGATATTTCTGGACGTGAATTACAATCAATCTGTCTAGATCTCTTCCATCGAGATTCGAGTGCAGACATGTGAGCGAGAGAGAGAGAGAGAGAGAGAGAGAGAGAGAGATGCCTAGACATTGGTCAAGTGGATTAATTTAGTTCTTATTTATTGGTTAATGTGATCACAGAAGTCATAAATTTTGCAGCACTTATTTATTGGTTAATGGAAGATGAAGAGAAATTTATATTAATGAAGCTCCGTGTTGCGATTAATTAAGAGATTATCATCATGTTATTATAATTGGATTGTACATGATGAATATTCTTCTTTTAAATCATCTTGTATAATGCAAACTTCAATTCCTTCCACATGCAGTTCCACTCATCATCAATATCGTCATGAATATTATAACATTTTCCGGAGAAAGGTACGATATTGTGTCTATATATATATGCAATATTTCCCAGCTTTCATCCCTCTACTTTACAGCTTGGATCTTATCAGATATTTGGACGTGAGAAAGTGCTTCGTATTTTATACTTTTCCCTTCTAGCTCCTTAATTTACCTTTTTCTGATCAATCCACTTCGCTATATATATCGTTTCAGACTGAAAACTAATATCTAAAACCGTAATGAGTACGCGTAGTACGTATATATTATTTATAATATTCTCTCGTGATGATGACAAGTATATATAGCGATGAATTATTTGTCTCATTGGTTAATTAATTAATCGATGGGTCTATCTTTTAATTGAAGATAGTACTAATTGCACGCCAAGATAATTAATTTAATTCCTCATTTGCTAATTATATGCCTCATATTATATATATAGTATTTGCTACCATGCCCTCTAATTTATACCATTCATTTTACCTATTTGACGTGCATGGCACTACAAGTGGCTTATTAAAAAAATTAAAATATATATATATATATATTCAAAACAAAATGGCACCAAAATATATGTATTACTAACTGGTGTCCAAAATTCGAGATAAACCGAAGTGAAAAAACCTATGTTATAGTCGGTGCTAATTTATTTATTTTGCATTATTTTTTACGGTGACTAAGAAATGAATTAAATGTGTGAAGATTTAAATTAAATAATAAGATTTACATCTTCTAACTAGTTTAAACTTTTGAGATAAATGATAATTTCGTATGGTATCAAAACAGAAGACTTGAATTTAAATCTTAACTTTACATTCTATCCTATTTCATTAAATATTTCACGTGAATGAGAATATTAAGATATAAATTAAATTATTAAAATTATATCTTCTTATCAGCTTAAACTTTTGAAATAATTGGTGATTTCACATGCCCATTGTTCAGATTAATGAATTTGGCTGTGTCTCGAAGATCAAAACACCCGAAGCCTTTTTGAGCTAAAATCATCTGTTTGCACGATATATATGACTACAAAGACGTACATAAATTAATAAGCTCTTAACAATAATGACCATTTATGATGCATGGCTGAAAGATGTTTGCAACTAGCTAGCTTGCTTTTTTCTTGCTATATATTGTTGTGCGCATGATCGATAAAATATATGTTCGTATATTAGCAAGCTGCATGAGTAATCTAAACATGCATGCATGCTCGGCGAATAGAAAAGACCTTGGAAATCCTCCCTTGATCACATGCAATGACAAGTTCGAGATCACTCGTAATAAATGAAGAGCTCGTACTAATCATATAAACAAAACCTAACGCAGTGCATGCATGCATGTCCTGATCACCTTGGCTTAATTAACTAATTAACCTTGCTACTAGCAAGCTAGCATGCGCGCATGTCTATTTTTCAATCATGGAATTCAATTTTAAAGAAAACGCTTTCCTTTAGAGCAGTTCCCGGCCTGATCTCTTATTTCATAAGGGAGGCCAGCATAATCTTATGATGAGAAAAAGGAGAAGGTCGACTCAGCTAGAAAAATAAAAAATTTCCGTCGATGATTTTTAATAAGATCGACGTACAAAGACAAAGAAAGGTGCAGCTGCCGCTATCTTAAGCGACCATGACACGAGACTTGCCAAATTCCATCATCTCTCTATATAAATAATATGGTTTCCTGAGCCTTGAATGAGAAAGATCATGAGAGTTGCATTCAAATAAAAGTAAGTAAATTAAAGAGAAGATGGGAAATAGTGAAGGCAACGGAATTCCCCATAGCTTAATTTCTAATTGCTTATATAATTTATTAGGTTTTCTCTTTCCTCCCTCCAGTACTCCTGTTGAAATCCACACGCCAAGGAAACCCAACAGTAATGAGAAAATATTAATCTAGCTGGCTAGACCATTGACAGTCCAACAAATACATATAAATTATCTACTCCATCATGAAGTACGTATATACGTAGCTTCAATAGGTAGGAAGAAGTTGAGAAATTCCTAGCTTTATTAATCTACTTTCATTCTACCAATAACCCCTAGTACTTACCGAAATCTCTATTGTGAACAATTCTGAAATCCTGCGCCAAAGTTATGATCTTCAGGCTGTAGATCGAGTTTTCATGGTTCCAATTAATGTTAACGTACGTGAATCCGTTACAAACTAGCTAGCTAGCTGGGTCATCAGTACAACGAGACGTGACAAAGTCGAACTATAACTGCCACATGTTTCATATTTTTCAAATATGATACCAAAAATTATTACTTAAAGAACGAAGTTTCTAACCTACATTAATTGGGAGCATGAAAACCATGCCCTCTGTCTCCCCTAACTTCAAACAACAGCTCAGATCCTCCAATGCACCACCAACTATCATGTGCAAACATGCACACATATTGTACTCATCATGAACTGATCAGGCTGCATGTGCTATGTGTACTCTACTTAATTTAATACATTCCCAGCACAATCTAGATTAGGACTCACCGGAGCAACTTAGGACGACGTACGTCGTAATTCCCAATCCATACATAGTGCAAAACGGCGCCCGTATGCACGATTTCACTGGGCTTTCTTAATTTATGCTAATTCTCTTGATAAACAGAGAACCGGAAGACGAATTAATATATATATATATATATAGTTAGTAAGATATGGATGCGCTAAATTTTGGTGGCTAGAGTGCATATATATATATATATATATAGAGATTATATATGTATTCTCCCCAGCTAAAATTGTTGCTTTCCGAAATTAACGAAATCAGTAATTTATAAGGAATACGTGACGTTAGAATATCAAGATAATGAGACATCCTGGTGATCACAAATAAAATCTGTGATTTAGATTACTATCCACTTTCCAAAGACAAACAAACAAACAAACAAACGAAGCATCCAATAATATTATAACTTTCTTACTTTAGCATGCAGCTTATTCCAGTTCAACTTGATTTAATTCATAAATCATAGTACAGGAAAAAAAAAAAATTTTGAGATTCTTTGCGGTCTAGGATTAACCAAAATAGGAGACAATATTGTCCCTTGAAATGGTACTATAGTCGGCAGCAGTACTCGTTTGTTGGGTGTAAATAGAAGAGGAGGAGGAAGTAGGAGGAAGAGGTGGAAGTGAGGGCTGTGGTGGCGGAGTTGGTGGAGGTGCTGCAACCGAAACAGCCCCAGAAGAAGTGAGCAAAGCCACATGTTGAGAAGAGGACATGATACTAGCATCCGGCCTGTATTTGTACTTGAGTATCTCGGCCCTTACTGCATTGAGTTCAGCTTGTAAAGATTGAACTTGCTGTTGCAAGGCCGAGATGGCCCCCATGCACCCATAGACCGGGTCTCTCAGCCTCACGTTGGCCTCGTAGACAAGACTATTTGCAGCATCGGCTCTTTGACTCTCCGGTACCTCCTGAATCAAACCATTCAAGAAACTATTAATTTCAATCAAGAACGAGTACTAGTGCCTAGAGTTTTTATCAAGGATGACCATCATGACGAATTAGGATTGTCACCATTAGCATCTTTGAGACGTTGCTGGCACCAAAGACCTTGTGAACAGAAGCGAATTTTTGTGGTTCATGGGGGGAAAAGTATGGAGAAAAGGGACATTCTTGGGCACACCTTCGTCTCAAGAGCTTACAAGCAGCGCATGGTGTAATCGTATTAAGGGTTCCCGGTGGACCTAACATGTGTCTTCTTCCCACATGAGTAGAAGCATCGGTTTCTCTCTTGATCCTTTTGCCTATCTCATCAAATCTCTCCCTAGTAGAAACGAACCATAAGACCATCAAAAATCATACTAATAACCATATCAAAATTACGACTCAAATATATTGTATATTGATACAGGAAATTGTTATTTGAGCTCATAATGCACCGAAAATAGAAAGACAAAAATGTGCTGTCGATATAAAAATAAAAAATCAGAAATCTAGGGTTTATTATCCGTGCAGAGAGAGATTAGTCCTCCTTACCTTTCTCTGGACATTCAGGCATGCTCTCTGGGCATGGATGTGGACTTGCTTGCTGAGCGAGAAAGAGAGAGCGGGTTTGAAGGGAAGATGAAAGGAAAATTAATGAGGGCAGAATAGTGTGCTTAAAAGGCAAGGTAAAGGGGGCAAGTGGTCCAGTGTTTATTTATAAAAGAAATTGACAAAAGGGATTAGCGATATGAGACAGGCTAAACTAATAAAGAAAGTAAATTTTGTTTGTTTATTGGTGAGGTTATGGAGCTCCCAGCCTGATGTACGAGGTTTTCAGAAAAAGTAGTTTTCCAGAGACGCAGAAGTACGCTTTGACGGAGAGCATCGATGGGGAGAAACTGAGAGAGAGAGAGAGAGAGAGAGAGAAGTATAAATGCCAGCTCTGTGCACTGCTTGCTCACGTGTGAGTCCTTTAATGTGTTTTGACTTTTGAATCAACCATCCGAACCCAATCCATTGCTGCATGTGGGCCTTGCTTCTTTCTCAGGGGAGACCTAAATAGTATTATTTTATAATCATGATCAGAAACTGAACATGTTTCTTTTAATCACATTAAAAGACCCTTAATGGTGTGCTGATTACATGATCATATATATGCTTATATTACTTGACATGTTAGTTTCTTGTCAAAATCAAGACCCGCGCGCCCGCCTTGATTAAGAAGACCATACCTGGGATCTAGTTACGAAAATGAAATTTAATATCAGCATCAGATCGCCGTGAAGAACCCGCAATCTCTTCGGTGAAGAAGGCCAAGACTAAATGCAAACCCAGTGACGACGAGTACTGCTCCTCCATCATTTTGAAATATCTTTTCATAATTAATAATTTATCAAAAATGGGATCGGATCGTGAGTTTTTTTTTTTTTTTTTCAACTGCGTGTTTTAGCTTCATACGTATCTGGGAACAACGTTTACTAGTTCCATTAATTATAAGAGAAATTACGATGAGAATTGAATCATTTGAAAATAAAATAGTGTTTTTTTGATAAATTATTTGTCACAAATAAATATTTTTCTTGTAATGAGCATTTTCGTTTATTTCCAGAAGGCAATGTTGGGCAAATACTAGTTAACGAGAGTACTAGCCATTTTCTGAAATCTAGTGTTAATTCCCCTTATTTGTCCCTTTTTTTTTTTTTTTTCTAAAATCGATTAACATGATTGATCCGGCCAACTTTTAACTGCTACATTCATGAATAGCCCGGAAGCTCACGTACCGGTACGGCCACTAGCTTGAAGGAGCTAGCATCTTACTACATAAATTAATATAATTACCCTAAGTTTTCAAATGACGTCCAGAGAAAAAGATTGAACACCCTGCTTCAAGATAAGTGGATTGTCTTTGGTGTTTAAGGGGAATAGATTGATGGATCAAGCTGCTGATTTCAAGCCATCTCACCCACATTATCCTACAAGGAAATCATCGTGGTTAAAGAAGCTTGAATAGTTGTTTTCATTTCAGATAGTTACTTCAATTTCAGACACTTGCATGATCGGTCTTATATATATAGCGTTGTCAACGCTTATAACTGTTCGCTCGTCATTTTCTAATTAATCTCTGGTCTAGATATCTCTAACTCGCCGAATTAGTCTAAGCGAGCGAAACAAAACGGTGCACGCATGCTTATATATATTTAACATGCATGCACCGTACGTATAAATGCTACAGTTTCTTCAATTAAAGGACTGTCCTGTTCCAGAACGGCATTTGTCAGCAGCAACACTCAATACATCGAAACTTTCGCATCCAAAGAAAAAAAAAACTTCAGCAATTCCAATACGCAAACCAAACAGTAGTGAGGTAAGGCAGAAAGAATCTACTGCTGAATGGGTTTTTTTTTTAAACTCTCTTTTCATGGAGAATACCAAGGCAAAAAAGTTTTGCTTGGCTGTGGTTCTGAGGAGTTATATCAAAGTGGGTGATAAAAGGGAGGGAAAACGAAGAGAAGGGTGTATTTGGAGCTAGCTAGGGAGTAAATAAATTGACAAGTTTGCTTAGATTGTAAGGAAATGGCACCATCCATTCTTGTTTGACCCGTATTTTAAGCCTAACACATCGCCCCATTGTTCTCTCACCCCCAACCTAACTTTCTCACTCCCTTCACTGATCCTGATCTCCTATTTTCTATTTGCACCGAATCCAAAACCAACACTCACCCAACTTCCGCCACAGGTAATTACGTGCAGTCAATTGTTTGACCTTAGATCTCTAAAACCTAAATAAACCCCCCGAAAGAAAATATACATATTCCAATTTCATGTATGGTCTTTAAAAAGTCCCCAATTAAATTTTAGATCCAAGACGTGTCACACATTTTCAACTTTTCTATACCAAACAGACATTCGCTTCAATTAAATCTCTATGGGTCAAAATTCATGGGAGTCATCTCATAAAAACAACCATAACTTGTGCATGAACTTGGGGCATAAGTACCGTAACTGTCGTAGACATTATCCCTCCTGCCTGAAAAGACCACGAATCTTTTTATCGCTCTGTGTGTGTGTGTGTGGGTGGGTGGGTAGGGTGAGGTATATATGAGTATAAGAAGATGATTGGTCGTGCAAGCTGTAAGACAAATTAGAACTATTATTGATATATTTTTTCATTGGATTGGACTGTATCTAGATTTCTAGTAATTTTCAAAGGGCTGCATTTGTTTAGCAATAATATTATTAATGCTTATCTTCCGTTGGATTTTCTAAATTAATATCACTATTTTTCTCTATTGACTGACGCACCATATAATTAGAGTCTTGGGCAATGTTTTTAAGAAAAAACATCTATTTTGAAAAGAAAATTAAAGTACCCCTCGATTCTTATTGCAATATTAATTAGAGCATTTAAACATATTAAATACTTAATAGACTTATTTGTATGTCACTGGTCATTCTAGCTAGTTACTATATCGGAGTAATTAATATCTTTGATCGGTCATATGCATGCATGGAAGGTTTGTTAGTACATTTCTACGTACGGACGATTGGTGTATTCCTGTAGAATTAGAACGGAATGATATTCTTCTTCCTTTTCTTCATTTGATTTCTGCCGTTCCATCGCTCTAGCCTACGAAGAAAATTATAAAAACTATTTGATGTAATTTGATACTAAAATTAAAACTAATAGGTAATCTTCCAAGTGATGATCAATAAATAATACAAGGGACCTGAAAGCATGCACGCATAAATGCAACCATCAAAGTTGGGCGGCGTTTCGGTCCAAACTATGGCTTTCTAGCTGCGCCACAGCTGGACACGTATGGTCATGATCTTTTATATACAGATCAGATAGAAGACGTTGTCGACTCGTGATTGATGAAGGTTGGGCTGTTATCCAACACACAGAGAGAGAGAAGGCATCTCGTTTAGCTTTTAAAATTTTCACCCCTAAAAGCAATTTTTTTTTTCTAATTGCTTTTATTACAACTTTGTTAATCTCTTTATTTAAAGATAACAAAAGACTTTATTTGGGCTTTTGTATGTAATTTATAGCATGATCAACAGTGCACTCCCCAAGCCAAATCCCTCAAATTACTCTACATACATATATATGGAATATCTTTAATTTGCTTTTAGTCTAAATTTTTTTTATTCATCATGTGCAAACTGATAATTGCGAGAATTCTTAATAACTTTTGAAGTGTTATTCAAATAGTGCTTCCTAACTACGTAACTTGAATGATAGCAAGCAATGCCGCGAGATGTAAGGAATAAGCTGGTAAATTGCATGTTACTTGTTTCTTGCCATGTACATGATAATTGAAAATAATTAAAATAGCATTTGAAATAAATATATATATATATATATATAAAATAGAGGGCATGACTACAAATTAATAATGTCAACGGTGCAATATTTGCTTGTCATGTTAAACAAAAACTCTAAACAAAGTGGTAATAAATTATTCTCAAATTAATGAGCGGATGAGTGAAAGTCATACAGCTTGCGGTTAAGATGGGTTTGAAACCCCCATGTTCAACCTTAAAATCAATGCAAACGCATATATGGAAGAGTACTAAATGAAAAGGGAAACTTCTTTCCTAGCTCTCATAGTCAGTACTGCATATATATATATACGTAGTAGTGAAATAACTGTCTACCCAAGTTTGAGGATGAAAAACGGCTTGACTTATGCTACTAAGTGTATAAGACCTCATTATTGAATCGGGCACTCTCATTATACTGAATTAGTTCAATAATCTATGCCACTAAATGCAGGGCAGCCGGCCTTGAGAATATTTTGCGATTTGGGATGACATGATCATGCATTTTCATCCTTAATTCCTTTCCAATCAACATGGTTCGTGTCATGGCTATACTTTCTCATGTTGTCACTCTCCGGCCCTCTGATCAGCTACGTACTTCAGTACAGTTTGGGAATTTTGATACTGGGTTGAGCATGTACGTACATTTTCCTTTCTTTCCACAATAGTCCTTAATTTTTTGTTGACACAATCCTATTATAAGTAGTTAATTGGTTTGCTTTATACTGTTTGTACGTAGGAGGTTATAATTGTAAAGTTCAATTAGTTTTGGGATACTTCTACTTCTTATTAAAGGTTTTCCTCCATAAAAAAAAAACGATCTCGGTTTTCTTAATATATAGGAAAATAATAACTATCTTTTAAAAAATAATAATAACTATCTCTTTACCCTATTTATAAACCCAAATCTGAAGGTTAGAAATTGATGCAGGCCATCTCGCATGTGATCGATCGGGTAAAGGCCATATCATGTTAAGCAAGGCGAGATCGATGGTGCTTTTTGACGTGTTTTAATTTCGTAGGTAGAGGAAATCAATTAGTTCTCGAGACCCTCGGGACATTTACAGATGTCCGTGGAAGGTGATAGTTATACCTCTACCGAAAATTCCAATGGTTTAACGGATTCTCGTGGGTCATTAATTCGATCGAGGGAGAATTGTAATTTCATTAATTCATTGTATGCATGCGAGACCTTCACGTACTTAAGCTAACATACATTATTTATTTTGTAGAGCTTTATTTGATTTTTTAATTTTTATAATTTCATTTTTATTTGGATTCTCGATATAAATATATTATTTAAGAACATGATTATGGCTGAGAAGATATGTTATATACATATATATATATATACTAGGTGGGAGCAACGTGCAAAGCACATTTGTCTAATTGTATGAAATGATTATTTGTAAAAAATAATATATATTTTATAAAAATTATTGATGTCACTTAATAATTTAAGGCATATTAGAAAAAATAAAAAAATTAGTTCAAAATATCATATAATTCAATACATGTTTATAACATATATAATTTTAGTAAAGATGTATACGAAAAATTTAATAAAATTTTAACACAAACGGTAGTTCAAAATATGTGTCGCTTGATGTTTGTATTATAATTCATCAATTTATGTCATCCTGTAGACGATCAATAGAGACAACATTGAAATTCTTATTTTGTTGTTGGTTAATTCGATCAGGGACAACATAAAGTTAAAACATAATCTTTTTATAAAATTTGTGGTATAATATTTTCTATATATAGTATATATATAAATCCTAAAATATATTTTGAAATTGTTGGCCAAATTTACTCTTTCTTGATTAGCTTAATGATCACGGCTTTTGTCACGTGCCCACCATAGCAAGCTCACATGTGGAATATGACTTAACGGAAGCTACGTCCTACTACCATGGGGAAAAAAAACACTTTGACTAAACACACTTATATTATATATTATATGAGATTTTTAAATTTGGAATACTCAATAATCTGAATTAATGAAATATATAATACACATATATTATACTTAGAGATTCACGTCTTATACACATAATACATGTGTATATGTTAAGGAGAAAGAGAAAAATATAATAACTAATCTTTAACTACTTATTATTATATAAACTATTAAGTATTATAATTATTGTGATTTATAACAATAATGAATGCTATCTCTCTCAACATTTATATTTTCATT
This sequence comes from Carya cathayensis, assembly GCA_011037825.1. NCBI lineage: Eukaryota > Viridiplantae > Streptophyta > Magnoliopsida > Fagales > Juglandaceae > Carya > Carya cathayensis. The sequence continues at coordinate 291,060 of QGSO01000194.1, read as the reverse complement.
TTATATGTCAAACCGTTAAAACAAACGGTGTTAACTTTAACGAAAAAACAAAAAAAACCGTTAAAACAAGATTTTCTGTTACATACACACTTTTTATATATAGAAGATATAAACTTCTATCGATAGAGTTATTAATTTGAGTGAATATGTTTTAAGAAATTATAATTTGTATAGTTAATTACTCCCTTGGAAAAAAAGTACAATGAGATTCATACCAAAAATTCAATTTTTCATGACGGTGTTGCGTAACTTACATCTCTAATATTATATCTACCATTTCATTTTTTTAATTTACTGCGCTTTTTGAGCTTTAAATATAGGTCTAGATAGATAGGTGCATAAATATTAAATAATAGATCGATATCCATGTGGTTGCTTATTATTGGATGTTTTTGTTGGAGATACAACCAAATTAAAAGTTGCCTCTCGGATGGGAGATACACACCATCAAGACCCGGACGGGCAACCAAAATGTGAGCGATTACCTCAATCCGGCCTGCATCTATGCTCCAATATCCCTCCTACCTCAGATTTTCTCCTCCGACCTCCGTGTTTATTTCTTTTTCCTCGGGCATGCATATATAACACAGTCTTGACTTCAACAGAATAGAAAAGAACAAGCGAATATATAGCTAGACAAATATCAAATAAGGCTATATATATAGCACAAAAAGTAAACACCAGAAACCTTCAATAACCACCATTTGCTTAGACAATCAGTGAAGGGCACGATGGACAACCATACAAAAAGAAGAAGGGGCCAAAAAAAAAAAAAAAAAATCACGGAGAAAAACGTCAGGTCATGATCAGATCCCAGTACGCCACACAGACTAACCGATCGAGGGAGGAATCACTGTTATAGTTGGTATATTAAGGCTCACTTCGTTTTGGCTATTTTTTTTTTTTTTGCAACTCGATCTAGAGTTATTTTGGATGGTATTTTATGACAATGCTGGTGACACAAGCATGTGTAATAGAAACCTTGGAAATGAAAGTAACATGAGTGATCATATCAACGAGCGAACTGACGTCGAACACAGCCAACATCATACATGATAATTAAAGTTTCTACGCAACGATACTAAAAAAAATCAGCATCATACACAAAGTCCCTGGGCTGTACCTTGGCCTGATGATCCATGGCCTACAATGGACAAGAAAGCATTCTTCATTGGGTAGCAGCATCCGAACCAATTTGAAGTTTTACGCCTCGCACCAAAGCACGATGCACTTGAAGTAGTTGATCTTGAATGCGAGGAAGAGTAGCGCCCCAGATTATATTCTCGTTTCACCGAAGCTGGAGGTGATAATTTATATGCCGACGACCATGATGACAACGATGACGACGAGACTGATGAGAGTGATGACGATGGAGACACGAGGGCCTTCCTCGAAGTTAGCTTGAGGAAAATGGTGTAGAATGGGTTTGGCTTTGAGTTCTTCTTCGTGGAGTACAGCTTGGAAGTGGAATAATAGGAAGGAGGGGGTGTAAGGGGAGGGAGAGAGGCCTCCGAGAAGGTGTGCTTCGGGGTGCCTGGCCGTGACTCCCACATGAACGGAACTGCGCCTGATTCCCTTCCATAGTAAGGAACCCTGCAAGAAGAGTTGGCCACGGATGTTTCTTTGGACAAGAGCCTAGAGAAGAACTTGTCATTCTCCTTCATATGGAGGGGCTGCTCGGGTCGATGGTTGTGGCAATCCCCGCCCAGCATTTTGGATATTTGAGGGATTTCTCGATTCTTTCTGATCAATTGTTTGCAGATCTGAGAGGTTCGGATCCTAAAATGAAGCTGTAATTAGAGGACAGAGTAATAAATTCCGGTGAGTAAGCTAGCTGTTGGTCTTCTATCCGTAGTAGCTGTCCAGCTACTTGTCTGAGGTATATTTAATTAGAATAATGCTAGAACCCCGCTGGGGGATCGCTCCCAGTTTTTATTTATTTATTTATTATTTTTTTAATAATTAAGAAAAAATTGATTAATATTATTTTAAATATTTAAAAGTATTAATAAAATGATGTGAAAAATAAAAAATAAAAAAAATTGGCTTAGCTGGAGCCCCCAGCGGTGGCCCGTAGCGTGCTCCTTTAATTTATGGTTCTGCTTGAGAAGGCCGCCCTTAAATAAATTAATTATATATATATAGATATAGATATAAGAAATATTACTGCATTCGTATTAAATATATATTAAAGAGTGGCATCATATCAATTTGATTATAAGCTTCAAATGAATGAAGTACTTTCAACTTTTTTTCAATTGCTATAAAGTATAAAGGTATTATTTCGACCATATCAGCTTAATTAATTGTTACTGAATTTATTAGTCGGTGCTGGATATATTTGATTATAACGTGGTAGATATATTTAATATGGTAGCTACTTCCAATTAATGATATGAATAGATTGACATGGATGTCTTTGGGCCGTCAATATATAATAACTGCGATGGCAAAATACAGCCTACTGAGGGAATTTGGTTAAGGAGAAAGGGCAACGTTTACAGATGATCAGAACTACGTACTCGGCCTGCCTTGCTCCATGCATTATTACCCTTTGTAAAGCAGTATTTATGGTGGGGTTATAAGGAAGGTATGATGGTGGCTCAAGATGCCCGTTGCACGTCTGTGAGATCATTAATTTTGGTCCCCCTAACTGTACATTCTGGCCCACTATTATCACAACGCCATAAATTGAAAACAACATTGAAATTAATGAGGGTTTTCCCGTGTGAATATAAATTCTTTTTAATTGTCTGATGAAATTAGATGGTTCAATATTTTATATATATATAAATAGACATGTAATTTAAGTAATTTAAGTAGGGCCAAGCAAAACTTCCAACACCATCAACTTTGGTCAATGCTAGAGTCGGTTCTGGCAGAATTTAGAGTTGGAGTTGCTTCGAAAAGAATGATCAGAGACTCGGAGTGGAAGCCAATATAGACTCCAATCTCCGAACTCCACCTTGGACTTCGGCCGTATGTCTTCTTTTTTAAATGAAATGTAGTTTTACATTTATTAGGGCTAATATCTAATTTTATTTAATTTCTAAAATAATGCATGACACTTGGAGTTGGCACTGTTACTTAGTGCTCGGTAGTGGACCTTGGTGGTGGGGACCATGCTTTTGGAGGAGGGGCCAGTCGAATGAGTTGGATTAGGATTACACTGGGTAATGCATTGTAATTTTGGATAGTAGATTCGTTTAGATATTAAAAGTGTTTCATTTTACTTCATTTTATCATTATAATATTTTAAAATTTTTATATAAAATATAATAAATAATTTAATTTTTTTAAAATTTAAAATAATAATAATATTAAAAAATAATATTATAATAATATTTTATTCAACTTTTAACTTTCATCGCAACTCACTATCTAAACGGCACCTAGTCTATATTGTAACTTTGTATTTTGCAATATCCATTCTATTGTAATAAGAACTCATTAGTGTGATGTTGATTGTTTACACTTTGTATAGGTGTGTGCATTTAAGTCTTGTGTTGTTGCATGCATGATTGTTTTTTAATGTTTATGATTCTATAGATTTGTATTTTTGATTGCATGATGATGTCCTTTAATTTACATTATGGATTTAAGTATTATTTTCATAACCATTGTATTAAGTTTTTTTTGTCCAACCCGAGTGGCCCTCCAGGCTCTGACTCTGACTTCAAAGTTTCGATTAGGGTGGCTTTTTGACTTCTATGGAGTGAGAACCAATGTTTTGAATACTGTACCGGATGTCGTACAGGTCAAGGCATTTGAACGAAATATTTCGGTACCGGTACCGCTTCGTGTATCGTTTTGGGATAGTCGATATATAAATAAATTATATATATAAATTATATTTCAAAATAATAGTCTATATATGAATAAATTATACATGAATACATATATATAAATTATAAATAGTCTTATATGAATTGTGAGTTAAAAAATGAGATTACAGTTTGAAAAAATGAAAAAAAAAAAGAAAAGGTAAGGCCGAAATACCGGTCGGTACAGGCCGAAGTATAGGCCAGTACTAGCCTATATTTCAGTCGGTACGAAATAGGTACAATGCTTGTACCAGACCAGTGGCCATACCGGTACGGTATTAAAAACAGTGGTGAGAACCCAGCTCTAAATTCAACTATATCGTACCATCCAATTCCATCAAAACATTAGAGAAAGATCTTATCAACAAAACTTGTCGAATTATAGCAATTAATCTACAAGTAAACTAGTCTCTAGCCTCCAGCCTTCATTAGCATGATTAACTGAGGGTAGCTGATTAGATAAAGTAATTTGATTTTTTGTCCATGAGTCCTTATACGTACAAACAAGTCGTGCACGGATTGTGCACCGAGTCGAAGACGTGGCTTTTATATCTTTTATTTAAAAAGAAAAAAGAGCTAAAAGAACGTAAGAATACAAATTTACCCCTTTCATTGTCCCCTCGCTCTCTCTCCTGCAATCATTCCTCTCTCTATTTCCTCCGCCCCCTTCTTAGAGGTTCCTCTGTCTGTCTCTCTCCACTTGATCGGCTTGCTGAGTTCCGTCGTTAACTCAGCCAGAAGCTCCCCACTCCTCGGTGTCAAATCTGGCAGTTCTAGTAGATAAGAGGTTTTTTCCAACTCTAGCATCGTCCTTCAAATAGTTTTCTACACAATATTGTAACTAGGAAATGACTTTAAATGGAAAAAATCGTTGAACCTTGTTGCGGTGAAGAAACGTGACTGTAAAGGTCAAGATGCGAAGAGGGAGATCGAGGTGAATTTTGTTTTTAAACCATATGGGTTAATTTATCCTTGAATTTGGTTACAATCCTATTTTTCTGATCTGAAATTATCATCGTGACATATGCTGGGCTGAGGTGATGGTGCAGCAAAGATGCTGCTGATTAGAGTGGCTGAGCTACAGAGGAGAGAGAGAGAGAGAGAGAGAGAGAGTTAGCGAAAGAGGGAGGGACTTACCTTTCGGTGCTCCAGGGAGTGGCACGACCGAGCTATCGCAGTGTCTTGTGGCTGCTTCCGGCTAGGAAAAATGGCTGACAATGGAGGGAATGTGGGTCTATGGTGGTGTCCAAAGTGGTTCTGCTTCTCTTGTTTAAAACATGGACTTATGTGCTCTGTTATGGTTGCTAAAATATGGCTAGTTGGGAAGTGGAGAAGAAACTGAGAAGGTTGTGTGGTGGTTGGCTACAGAAAATGCAACGTAGCCCACAACGGATCAAGGTGGTTGAGTCTGGGCAGTGGCTGGCGTGTTCGCGCGGAGGGCTTGGCAGCGGCGTGGAGTGGTTTCTCCTAACGGTGGATGCACACTGGTTGGGCTTCCGCGATGGTGAGGATGAGCAACAGGAGTTGGACGGTGGCTTGGTAGTTCTGTGAAGAGTAAGAGTCTTGGCATGAGAGGAAGCTGCAGCTTGTGGTGGTGCTGTCGTACGTGTGGTTGGCTATGGGGAGGCTGTGAGGGTGCAACGATGGTTAGAGGGTAGAGTTGCGACATGGGTGGCTGGCGACGCCACTAAGGTTGATTTGTTAAGTCATTTAACATCCAAATATAATTTCCCTATTGGGTTGATGGTGGAGGAAATTTCACTAAGGAGTTTTGAGCGCCAAAATGAAAAAAGAAGAAAGAATTGAAAGTAAAAGAAAAACGCATGGTTGAACAAGAAAGAGGAAATCTCTTTCGGTTCCAAACGAAACGCGCCGTTTCATTTAGTCGACATCAGCATTGGTGCGCAATGTGGTCCCCATTTTGCCTGCAATAAGATTTTTCCTTTGTCCACTATGACACATGCTGCATGCTTCAAATCCATAAGATCAAGATGAGGAGTCATGTAGAACATGCATCTCTAGACTGAGGGTGGACCTAACCTCAGAAGCAATATCATGCGTTGTGACAAAACTGTATAATAAGTAATAACCACCCTAGGCTCTAGCCAGCTACCAGTTCCTGCATCGTAGCAGCTAGCTACCTGTTCCTAGCTAGCTACCTAAGAGCACTGACAATGGCCTAGCCATTGCCATTGCTAAGTCCAAATTATAACTAAACGTGAAAAAATACATCCACATTGGCCTACCTATATTGGTAAAGTTTGACATTTGTACTATAGTAAATCTCAGAACATTTCCAAACCTGGAGATCCACTGTTCCAAGTCCATAGGTATATTTTATTATTTCATCTCCGTCTCTCTCTCTTTCCCTCATTTTTAATAGGAATAGTGATGTAAATAACATATGGTGTTGTTTTTATTGTTCTTGCAATCTTTACTTAGCTAAAGTGTAAAAAAAATAATAATAATAAATATTATTAAAATAAATAATATTATATTATTATTTAAAATTTAAGATAGCTAGTCCAATGTGGACTAATTTAGCTAAAAGTCCATATTATAGCTAAAAAATGATATTTAAATTCCATTTTAGACTCGTCAATGGCCATTGCCAATGCTCTAATTGACTTTTTTTTTTTTTTTTTTTTTCAATTTCGCTATTGGCAGGTTACTTTACGCAGGAGAGCTGTGCAGGATGCCATGTTAACGTCTATTAAAGAAATAAAAAACAAAATAAAAAATGGAAAAAGCATAGAAAATACATGAAAAAGAAAACAACAGGAGGGAAAGACCCAGTTCTCGTTCTTCATTGCGCGTCTAGCATTTTTTACTCCCAATACTTTGGAGAGAACATCCATTAACTCGCCAGCCATCATCGGTGTTATCTTTGGCATTTTTGAACACTTCACCTTTACTAGTCTTCATCATTATTTGTGATAAGTGAGTTTATTTCTCCCATTTCTATGAAAGTCTATTTTCATGAATTTCTCCCAGTTCTTAACTTTTTCCTCTACTTCCTGTGAAAACATAACCACGAAAATAACTCAGATAAAATAGAATAACTACAAATCCAAATCATGACCCCACAAACAAAAACACTAAAGAAGAGACTAATCGACTTTAAAGATTCAAACCACATGCACACAGAATTTGAAAAAGAACCCAGACTCTCAAGATTGCATGTCTGTCTTGTTAGAGTTTCTAAAGCATATGATCGCTCCTGAGATGTTAAGCAGTCCGAACCTCCTTCAACTTTGCTGCCAACAAAACCACGTACCGTCGGAAGTTATGTTTCTTCTCATTCAAGTCCTTCAACAGAGGATCAATCTCTTCGGTTGATATCACTGACGCAGCCTCTAATGCAAGCCATGACAAAGAAGACAGAGGAGGGAGATGGAGGGGGTTAGGGTTTAGATACTAGGAAGGGGAAAATTCGGAGAGATGGAGGAGGAAGATGGAGGGACGAGATGGGTTTTAGAAACTGAGAAGAGGAAAAATAAAAAAAACGCACCGTATTAGTTCTACATAGACTCCCGCATTTTATTTAAGTCCATTCCTGTGCAAACTATCCTGCACATAGAGTTTTCGTTTTTCTTTACCGGACGACGGCATGCAATTATATATTGATCCGATCAGTGTATAAAAATTAATAGAAAATTTGGATTAATTATCGATTATTAAACTGAATTAATAATTAAGCATATTCTGTCAAACAAGTGGTCGATCAGTCCTTTTTCTTTCTTAATAAATGTGTCTAATGTAAACATGAGATTGGCTGGATCAGTGTGGTTGAATACAGTGACCGGGTCTCACTGCGGATTCTACGGCAAAAGAGAGACCACGAATCATGTACACACAGACTAGACCATATACTAGAATCACGAGCTTTTTTCTTCCTGGATTTCGTTTTGAAGCTTTCCCTTTTTTCTGCTTTTTATATGTATATATATTCCCTGGAATGATGGAATCCAGGGAACCCGTACACGAATATTTTCCCTTCTTTTTACTAAAAACTAAATAAAGTTACGTCGAGATTGACTGATCAAGACGGGCAGCGTAAGCATTTTCGTGCTGGAAGATAAACATTATTTATATTGGGTAAGGTCTTTGAATCTAGGAAAATGTTATTTTTATCATTGATTTTTACCGCTTTGATTTTATTATTATTATTATTATTATTATTTACTTAATGATTAAATATATATATTTTAATAATATTATAAATTTTTTATATTTTTTAAAAATATTTAAATATATTAAAAAAATATATGTAAAAAAATACAGCAAAAACAAAACCTAAAAAATCCATAAGCGGGAGCCCAGCGAGAGCTCCCAGCGGTTGGGAGTAGCACCGCCCATGAAGTTTATTGGGCCATGGATTTTCCAATGTACGTACGACAGAGAGAGAAGGGGGCGATTCGGAAGATTGAATATGATACATTGATTGATTGTGATCACATCTTAACTAAATGTACGGATCAAAGTTTCAAATTCCAACGTACATTCCTCTTAACTCTTCCAGCTGAACAGATCAACTCATGCCACGAGCTAGGTATACAGACCTCCTAGCTAGCTAGTTTCTTAATCAATTCCCCCCGCCCGCCCTCCATGACTATACGGTTAACGTGATTGATGTGCTATGTGTGTGTACACTGGCCATATATTGCTAGTATCTATATATAATTCAGATTATAACAAAGTTAGTGAATTAATTTCTACTTTTATTTTTTTATAAAAAAAAATAAGAAGAAAAATCACATATATAGTGCTGCTTTTGCTATTCCAACCTCGTAAACATGTATAGTTGATGGTCGGTAAGAGAAGTGGTCCCTGCGGATAGAAAAAGCAAGAAGTAAAGCAGTAGTCATGATGGCGAGATATAATCGACAAAGATATCCATACATTGTAATCATGCTCATGACTTTAATTTTGGTCCAATTGATTTACTTCTTTCAGTAAAGATCAATGGTACGTAGATAATTAAAGGCAACATTGCTTTTCCTTTTCGCTTTAATTCCTCACTAGTCCCCCCCTTCTCGTGCAGTTATTTAAAATAGTTGCACTTTCTTCAAGCCCACATGCCTACAAAGACAACTCCACTTGTATTTTTAATTATTTACATGTCTCTATACAATTCTTTTTAAAAATTATTTATAGTTATTTTTGAATAATTTTTTATATATTTCATTAATGTAATTATTTAGTTTATATTTTTTTAATATAAAATAATTATTTTTATCGATCATATCAATGAAATATATAAATAATACGTAAAAATAACTATAAACTCAATTATTTTTCCCTTGTCAATCCATCCATCACACTATAAATTAAGTTGGCCTCGATTAGAGTAGCGAGTACAAAATTATAACATGTCAAAGTTATGGAAAATTCAAGCTCCATAGCTGTTGGTGTCAAATAATTTATACGCTAGCTACTAGCTAGCTATGCTACCTCCCGTAACGGTGAATACAAAATAATTAAGGATTTGTGACACGAACATAATTACTTTCTTTAATACAGATATTTTTATACTTATGCATTGGTGAAATATATTGTAAAATTATATCAATTATAAAATAATTTAAAAATATTATTCTCTGTGAGAACTTTTGCGATAGACTTTTATATTAATAATGCATTTAGTATAACAATAAACAATCTTCTAATTAAATATGATTTTAATTAATATAGAGATGTAAATTAGCCGAACTTGAGCGAGTAGTAATTAGCGAAGTCATGTTCATTTAACTTTTACTGGAGCACAAATATAGCTTGAGAGTTGAGCTCATTGCTGGGTTATATAGATGAGTTATGCTACCTATAATTATTTATATATATTTTATATGCATTATATTGATATAATTTGTTCAAATAATTATTTTATATTAAAAAATAATAAAAAATGATGCAGTTAATTACATTAATAGAGTATGTAAAGAATACATAAAACTAACTATACATAGAATTTTTATATATTATAATTAATCACAAATAATTCTTTATTATTTGAATGAGTTCGAATTTATTTACGAATTACTTAATTTTTAAAAAACAGATTATTTATATTGGATGGTATAATTTTATTTATTAATCAAGACAACCAAGCCTTAACTTTTTGTTAATATTTTTATAAAATTTATATACACATATGTCAATGATTATATTCATAATGATAAAAGTAATATGTATAGTATTAGGAACATGCTTTTTTTCTCTCTCTCTCTCTCTCTTTAAATACTTAAATATCTTCATTATAAATATAAAATTAATATAATAAAAAATTATTGAAGTTTATACAAACTAAGCCAAATTTTTTATTCAACTTATATTACTTAATAAGGATTTGGATTTCTAGAATTTCGGCTAATTATCTTTGTTAATTTTAGATATTAAAAATCTATAAATTTATTTAATAATTAATCTTAATTAACTTGATAATGTAACAAATAAAAAGAGTTTTACTACATATAATTAAAATTATGTATTAATTTATGTATTAATATTGATTACTTTATATTTAAAATTTAAATTAGTATTATTTTTAATAAAATTTATTTTTTAATTAATCACATTAAATTAATATACATATTAATATATGGTTGTACTAGATTTTTTTCAAACAAAAATACCCCTGTCACAAGTGAACGGAAGAGCGGTACTACAGTCACCGCTGGTGGCTCCCGCCACCGTTAGGTAAAAAGTTTTTTTTTTACTTTTTTATTTTTATTTTTTCAAATAATTTTTTAACACTGTTAAATATTTTAAAAAAATATAAAAAATTTATAATAATATTAAACAATTTTTTCTTAATTATTAAAAAAAAAAGTTAAAAATAAAATTTTTTTTTTGGCCAGTGGTGGCCCCCAGCGGGAGCCACCAGCGGTGGCCTTAGGATTTTCCGTGAACGGAATCCAATCGAATTATTGCCTTTTGCCAATTGTCAGACTTACCATTGTTTTAAAGTTTTTTGGACAAAAAAAAGAAAAAGGTCTAATAGAGCTATTTACTTATTAGTTAGTATCATGACTGCAACAACCCTCGCGCTTTTCCAGTACCGCGATTCACGCTCATAAATTGAACTACCATTATCAGTGAAAGTGAAGCCTGACCTCATGGCTCATCCGCACTCACCACGCTGTCCACCTTTCACTTGTTTAAACCCATATTCAACAATCACCCAACTTTGACTCCCCTCCCTGTATCCAATTGAATCAATCCACATCATCAGTTACACCATTTCCTAAACCATACGATCCTTAATCACTCCACATCATCAGAAAAAAGCGGTCCGTTCGCTCGCTGAGTGGACCCGGTTCCCACTCTCCTTGCTTTTTTCCCGACCTAGTCGTGACTCGCCACCAGCATCATCATGTCACACAAACTCCGGAATACCTTTTTCCCATCAATGCCTCTCTCACAGAAGTCCATGCCCGGAGTCTTTATAAAAACGTCTTCGTCTTCAAACATGTCGTTAACTTTGTGTTTCTCGCAATGGCCGAAGCCTTGGACTCTGCTGCCGACCCTGGGACGCCGGGGATTCGGGAAATAAGGTCCGACACGACGCCTCAGAGTTTCTCGGGTCATGGAGCGGATGCAGCTCCGGGTTCGGGGATAAGGCGATTTGGTTTGCGAGCTGAAATCGATACTTCCCCGCCTTTCGGGTCGGTCAAGGAGGCAGTGACCCGCTTTAGTGGGAGCGGGACCTGGGTGCCATTTTGCGGGATCGGAGATATTTATGTAAGCAGTATTGATTTCATTTTCATTACTAGAGTTTAGTACTGTCTCGCAGAATAGGGATTTTGATATTTATTTTTGATCCGGTCATCACCAGGTTGTTGTTCTTTATCCACTTGGTACTAACATACTGCTGTTATCAACAAATAACTCATATGCTTTTCTTTTTTCTTTTCATTTTTAAGACAACTACTTAATATATGCTATTGAAGCTTAGTGGGGGAACTCCCAGTCCCTTCCTGAAAAACTTGGAATCACCAAAACGTTTTAGTTGAAAACTAATTGGTTTTGTTTGATTTATTTACTTAATTTATGATTGTTCTTTAATCTGATGTTTTGTTTTACATTTAAATTGGGTGTAAGAATCTGTAAGTTCATGTGACTTTATTAAAAGAAATTAAAAAGCAAAATTTTGGATCCAAATGAGAATGAAATGAAGTACAATAACTGAAATCTTAAAACCGTTGGTTTCTGCTGGTGCAAGATTTGAAAATTTTCCTTTTGATTCCCAAGAGAAAAAGCTTTGTAGTTTTTCGAGTATATAACATGAATTTCCTCCTACGAAGTTATTTCTTATAACTTATCTACTCTGTCATGGTTATTTTCTCAGATTATGGAAGTGATCAAATCAATTTTCTCTCTGAAAATTATAATCAAACATACGCATGTTTGCTTTTTATAGTTTCCTGCATGCCTTGCAGACTTTAGTTGTCCCATTCTACTCATTCATAGGGTATAAATGCAATTGCTTTTCCGCATCTTCTCAAGAGAAGGCTTTTCATTTGCAGAATGCATTTGAAATCTCCCGCATCCTTTTCTTTCCTCTCCTCTTGTTTGCTTGCTTGCGATTTACAATAGGATTGTCATGAACAGAATGGCATTGAGGAGTTTGACATTAAGAAAGTGGAGGAACAGGCAGCAGAGTTGGAGAAGGATCTGATTGTGAAGGAACTGGAAACACTTGATGTCCTGGAAGAACTTGGAACAACAAAAAGGATTGTGGAAGATTTGAAGCGGCAACTACAGAAAGAAGCATTGAAATGCTTGACTGGCCAAGACCACTCTGATGAGCAGATGCCAACTCCTGCTATTAAGCAAATGGATAAAGAAAGCCACAGAAATATTTTCAACCGTTACGGGCAAAACACTGGATGTTCAAGCCCGTGCCCCACTTCATCACCTGATTTGATCTTGATGGAGTTGAAGCAAGCAAAAGTTAACCTTGGTAAAACGATAGACGATCTTGGAGTGATTCAAAATTCCGTTGAATGTCTAAATAAGAAAATGATGAAAGAAAAGGTTTTACTTGAGAAGAGTCGTGGGTGGCTATCATCAAAGTTTGCCGGGGTATCGTCGCTAGAGGAGGAGCTAAAACAAATAAGACTAAAGCCACAAATAATAGACGATAAAGAAGCCTATGGTGCCATTGAGAATCCTCCAAATATTTCAAGGGACTTTAAGTCCATGGATGGGCAATGTAAGAGAATTGCTGAAGCTGCAAGATCTGAAGTTTCAAATCCAATGACTGTGAATGAACCGACCAAGGCCAGCATGAAGACTGCTGAGATGAGGTTGGTTGCAGCCAAAAAGATGGAGGAAGCGGCCAAAGCTGCAGAAGCTGTTGCACTTGCTGAAATCAAAGCTCTTTCAATCGATGAGAGATCATCATATTTCATACTTCCAGAGCCAGAGAAAATAACTTACTCTTTTGGAGATCGATCTCCTTTAGTCACCAAAGCTCAAAAAGTTGAGGGTATGCCCAAGAAGAATGTAGTTGATGCGAAGTTCCAAGCAGATGAAGCTAATATCTCTAAACTGTCCATTTTGAAGAAGTTAAAGGAAGCCACAGATGAAGTTAGACACAGTAAACAAGCCCTGGAGAAAGCTTTGAACAGAGTAGAAACAGCAAATAAAAAGCAAATTGCAGTTGAAGAGGCTTTCCAGAGATGGATTCCAGAGCATGAACAGAAGGGACAGGCATTTTATAACTCGGTCAATCACAATAATGTCCATGAATCGGATCCCCGTCAGGTTTCTCCACTCAACGATATTAACAAGTCAAACCTTGTAAACAATGAACCAAAGCCTGTTTTAAGGTCGACAGTTTCAATGCGAGATATACTAAGCAGGAAGCAAGTTCTGCCCAATGACTATATGGCAGGAAATGAAATGGAAGGCCACGCAGAAGGACAGAAGGTGGCTTTGAGTCAGATGCTTCATGCACTGAGGGAGGACCTAGCATTTTCTTCAAAAGCTGAGAAAGATGGAAGTGATCATAAGCAGCAGTTCTTAGCACAGAGGAAGAAATTTGGACTTATCCATATATCATTCCCTTTGACGAGGCCAAGTAAGAAAAAAATGCAAGCTTTGAACGCAGTGTGACGAAATTGATGCATTACAAATTGTCTCGTTTGGTATCATCTCCTTCATTGTTACTCCATATAGGTCAGGTGTGGTGCTTTTTTAGCCTAGAAAAAAAAATGTGTGTTTTGTTAATTATATCCATTTTTTGTAAAGGTGCTTTGTGATTTAATGATCTGTGATTTTAATGAGCTACGGACTAAAGGCTGGGGCAGATGATGTATTGAAATGATGAAGCTTTTACTCTTTGATGCGTGATGTTGTGACGGTTGGTGAAGCAGCATTTGCTAGCAAACGTGAGGCATGCCTGTAAACTTGGTTTAGTTGTTGATGTTGCTAATACTGGTTTCTATGTTTTTATTACATGCTTGTAATCAATAACCGTTCTTGTACCTTATGTGAATATGTAATAGCAAGTTCCCATGAAGAGATTGTAGTATCTTTTGATTTGCGTGCAATTTCCAGATGGATAAAGGATACATTTCCCTCGTGTCTTTATCAGACATGCGGGTGTCCTAACTCAACTCAATAAGAAATAACTGAACCCATATTGCACTCCTTAACTTTGAGCTAGAATTCGGTACCGTACCCTGACAGTGAATTCAGCGTGCCTGAAATAAAAAAATTCAAATCATCAAAAATATAAAACTATACATTGATTAGGCATCAGGACAAGGAATGAATTGCTTTACATACGAACCAGAACATATGACTATGCCATGTGTTTTTGTTCCATAGGGTGTGCACATTAAATAGTATCTTTGTATTTTGAAGTACAAGGATTGATGCAGGGGTGGAGATGTCTGCTAGTGCTCTTTACTTTTCTGTTTTACCCTTTTGAACCGAACATAATATAACACGCGTCCCTCACCCTCCATCGCGGCCCATGAAAGCATGCGCAGTTTTGGGCCAGCTTTGGGTACAAAGAAATTTGTGTTTATTCATAACGAGTAGTAATGCTCCTACACGTTCGCACTAGGACGCAAGGCATTGCAGCTGTTAAAAAAGAGCTCATGTTGTTACGTGAGTTTTGTTCTGGAGTAACGCTGTTCATTATTTTAAAATATAATATTGATTAAAAATTATTTATTAACTTATCATCTAATGATAATGAGAAGATGATAAAAAAAATGATAATGAATAGATTTTTTTTTCTAATTCTGTATTAGATTTTTATTATTATTAATAGACTAATGCGGGAAAGAGTCCGGTGGATTCTCTTTGAAAAAAAATAAAATTCATCATTAAAATTTGAAATGGATCCCAAAATAAATATAATCATTATGTAATTTATTTTAAGTGAGTCGTATTTAATATATGTTTTAAATACTTAACATATATTTAATTTCTCTTATGGACGGAATGGTACGCCTAACTTTGGGTGTAACATAGAAAGAACCAAAAATAAAATGAAAAATAGAAAGAAGTAAATGGGAGGCAACCTCTTGTCAATAATGCCCCGCCCAATTACACGAGAAGCCCACGAAAGAAAATCAACATCAGAGGAGATCAAGAGAAGATGTACAAAGAAGGTCAAAAGTTGCAGAGCAGCTTGGAGTGTGGAATCTGGACGCTCTTATGGCCAATGCACCTAGGAACCGAAAAAGGGTCCGAGCAGTCCGCCGTGCTCCTGATGGAAGCGCCTATCGGAAGTGGTAATTACACTTACAGACATACGCAGATACATCTTTGCCATGTATATTATATTCATATCCGTATTTTTTTCATTTTTATCTTTTGTCCCTTTTGTTTTTGTTACTCTCATTTCTCGTCAATGTTGCAGCAACAGTTGTGGGGTTTCGGTGGCAATCGCTTTGGCCGACCTACACGAGTGTGAAACCAAGAAGGTGGTGGTGCAGAGGTTCATAGGAGTATCAGAGAGGCCAAACGTTGTGAAACCGACCTTTGAGGATCAACCTAGATCGGCCTTTCGGGTTTTCATGTAAAAACTCTTTTTTCATTATACGAGGCATTTCCATTACTTATATTTTTTAGTTTTTTGTTTTCTGGGACTCTAATTTGACCTTGATTTTAGTTTTTGTGCTGCATGCTTTATAGATGTATAAGCCCATGCCCTTAATCATGTAGAGTTGCATTATATGCATAACAAACGTTTGCGCATGCAGAAAAACACTGACATATATGCGTTGTAATATTTTCATTATGTTTGGTCGTTGGGAAAGTGGATGATTAAGAAAAGAAACAATATTTTGAGATTACTGTTTGAATTGGTTTTATTTTTACAAATATCGAAGTGAAGTTTTCATTATAAAATATTTGGAATATAATTTTTTTTATAAGATTTGAAATATATTTGAAAGATCTAGGCACATATTCTTGTTTGGAGTTGATGAATGCTCTTTCTTTTTCTTTTTTATTTCTTTCTTTTTCGGTTGGTTTACTAGGGAGAGCTTTGTGAAGACCTGCAAGACCATAAATGTGATTACCATTGATCAAAACGGGCTTGACACTTGGAAGAACATGTCCAAGGAGGTAATGTTCTTCAAAATTTCTAATTGGCCTACTTAATTATATTTTAATATGAGGGTTATAACTCCTTGACTTTTCTACAGGAGAGGAAACCATACATCATGGAAGCTGAAAGGGTAAACCATTCTTATGGGAAGGCTTTGCTTGAAGAAGTTGACAATTTGCAAGAGGTAATCCAGTTATACTGGGTGTTGTCATCGTGGATACTTGTATGATTTTTTACGCTTGCTGGATGGAAATAATTTATTGTAACAATCATACATTCAGTTTAGATCAAGACTTCAAAAATGCCAACTTATGATTCTCTGGTGCGCTTAGGGTGTAAATTTTCATCTGCACGGTTGCATACTTTATTTGTTCAATCTGTTTACTCTAGTATTTATGCTGGAGATTGTGATACATTTGTCCCATTTGTTCTAAATTTTATTGATGACAAGAACCAGAAGGTCATACCATTTATGGCTACGTATAGCTCATAGACATGCTTTGGAAAACTTTGAACCGTCAAGCTTCACCTCCACCAGGTTGTGTTAACATTGTTTCAGAATATTGTTCTCTGATGTGAATGTTAACCATTTTGTAATTATGCCAAGGTAGCTCACTTTTCTATGGTGTAATAGCACTTTGCACTCAAACTCCCACCTCTTACACACTTAATCATGTAAAATGACACAAATGCCCTTGGCAAAAGTGCTTTTTCATTAGCATTTATGTAATTTTACATGAATGGCCATTTTTTTATGGAGGGGAAAACTGCTATCAAAACTTCTAGGTTAAAGTTGCACTGTGTCAAAGGTTACAAGTGTAAGTGAGAAGTAGATAACTCACAGAGAAAATGTCATTTACCCCTTTTCCACTGAGCTTAATTCCTCCTATTCCATATATCCACTCTTGAAATTCCTTTCATTCTAATTCCAAAGTTGAGGTTTTCAGGATTTGAATGATATCAAAGATATGTTGCAGGTCAATGATGAGGCAGATTCAGCAATGGTGGGGAAGTTTGATCAGGTTTTTTTTTTTTTTAATTATTATTCTTTTTTTAAAGTTTGAGGTTCAGAGTGGGTTAGTTGTCTTTATGGTTGTAGCTGCTTTATGTTAGTCTCTAGAATATTTCGTATATTTATTATTTGAGGCATTCACAGTTCTATGAAGGCTATGAAGACTACGAGAACTCTAATAGCTTTGACAGTTTTCAGTTTGTAGAAACTGAGTGATCTTTATGTTGGTAGCTCTCTCTCTCTCTCTCTCTCTCTCTCTCTCTCTGTGTGGGCAAGCGTGCATATGCATGTGTTTTTGTTTAGATTATTCTGAATCAGACAGTCTCTGCCTTCATCTCCTAACATCACCACCATTTTTGTTCTGCAGTGCCTCACTAATTCCCAAGGAAATGGTGCAAGCATTATTGTCGAGAAATCTGGCTGAAGTTTGTACTAGTGATGGTCCCATTTCTTGAGAAATCTGGGGCAGGGGGGCCAATCAATTGGTAATGTTAGAAGTCTAAATTCTACCAGAATTTTTGCCACTGTTTTTGTTTCTCAAGGCAAGTCATTTGGCTATTGTATAGTACAATAGGGGTTTTGTATGCATATGCATGTATTTATGTATTTTCAGTTTTTGGGTATTTTGATCTAATTGTTTGAGATGGTGAGGGAATTTGATACTTTTAAGGAGGCGTTTAGTCAATGTTTCTGTTGTGCTTAGTGTTGGCATGGCCTCATTTGGATACAAGAAGTATTGCATCTCATCTCATCATTACTATTTTTCTAAATTTCTATACAAAATATAATAAATAATTCAACTTTTTTAAATTTCAAAACAATAATAATATTAAAAAACAATATCTTATTCAACTTTTAATTTTCATTTAAAATTATATCATCCTGTCCTACCATCCAAAACTCATTTTAGAATAAGCGCTGCTTGGAGTTTCTGGACTGGTACCGGATTTTATGATTCTTTGTTGGGTACCTTTGTCATGTCTTCATCTTCTTGTTACTTGTTGCGAATTTAGCCGAACTGCACGCTAACACACCGTAGTCTTGCTAAACCCCAAAAATAACGAAAAGAAAATAAAAGAAACTTGTTTAGGTGTCCAACAAGAGGCTTAAAAGCATTCACAACCATTTTCTATAATTTTTCCTAAATTTTAGTTAGAAATTACACTTCTTATAATTTTTTTTTAAATTTTATTCATTTTTAAAAAACTTCATGCATCTCATTTCCTATTCTTTCTCTATTCTATTAAAATAATATTTTTTATTCTTCTTTCTTATTATTTCTACTATTTTATTTCTACATTTTTAACTATTCCTTATAAAAATATATATAAAAATTGATTTAAAGGATAAATAGTGACTCCCCAAATATAGGGAGTCAGTGTCCATATCCTAAATCTATACCTTGATTTATTAAAATTTAGAAATTTGGAGAGTATAGGGAAGCGGATGAGAATGATCGGTGATTTTTTTTTTCCCTCTAAAGAAGAGGCTTATATGATGTTATTCATCATTTTATTAATTGTTATCATTTCATATTTTCTTAACATGACATAAAATAATTTAAAATTTATTTTATATTTTTTAACTTTCTATGAATTATTTGATGGTGCATTAGAAAATAATAAAAGCATGATAAGTATTATTTTGTTAAAAAAAAAATAGGCCTTTTTGTATGTAAGGTTGTAAAAAATGTTAATAATAATTTTCCTATTTTTATCTCTTAAAAAAGACATTACAATGGGATTAACATTACATACATGCTTAAAGTGAGCAAGTTATTTGAAAAAGTGGGCCTCATTTACATATAGATATTTTGAAAATTTTTATTTATAAGTGAATAGCATATTTAGTAAAGTGATTAATAAAATTTAATTTAGATAATGTGAAGAGGAACAAATCATTATTGATACGAAAGTGTGCCTTAAAGGTCCAAATGTTGAAGGGAGACACCTCATTGCTTGAAAGGAACCCTGCTTAAGTTTAATTCCAGTTCTGGATATGTATACCCATTTGTCGTTCCGTAGACCAAGTATCTTTGAAATTTGTGGAAAATTGTATTATTCTCATCTATTTGTGGATTATTCTCATTTATTTTCTACTTTTAAAGAGGAAAATTAAGCTTTCTACTACTACTCGGGAAAAAAAAATATATTCAGCCGGAGTTTTATTATTTCGTTTCGTTTTCCTTTCTCAAGGAGTCGTATCTCTCTAACAACAGAGAGGCACAACTCGACATCTTTCCATTCCATTAGCTTTCGTTTCGCTCCGTCCAAACAGTCCGGAAGAGGAGTACCGTAGGGAAAAAAAAAGAACCAGCTACTCTCTTCGGGATTTGGGGCTCAACCATATTCATCTAGTCGTGTGCTAATGGGCTGTGCAAGTTGCAGCAGTTTCCAAACCTCTTCTCTTCTACTTCCTCGGATAACCTCTTCTTGTATATCGTTTCCTGGCCAGCTCAGAATACCGGTCTGCCTTTATTTCTTTAATATTGTTTTTAAAAGTTTATTTTACGTCCCTGCCGTTTATTTCGATTATTAATTGCTCCTATTACACAGAAATCTGGGCGCTTGAACCTGGTGGTTAGGAAAGCTTTTGAGTTCGACGAAAATGTCTCCTTAAATGGTTTTCCCACCACACCCAACAAGGTTTTCATGCAAGAGGTATTGATTTCCCATGCTCCTTTTAATTTTTTATTTATTGCATTCCTAATTCTCAATCAAACTGCTTTTTCCCTTCATTTATTCTGTGCACCGGAGCTCCAAAAAAAATTATTTTTTAAGTTTGCTGGTTTTCCTTAATTCGCGTTTTGCAGGGAAGATATGTTGGCGAACCCATTGTGTTTGGGAATTGAGCTTCTTGGTTGTAGCTTTTATTGCACAGTTTCACGGTTAGCATTGCAGTTTTGATTAACTGGATAATTTTTGTTCACCTTTGGTTGCGTTTCAGGCAATTGGAGCTGAATATGGAGAAGGTTTTGAGACTTTCAGACCAGATGGACCTCTAAAGGTTGATGTGGTAAGGAATTTGGCTTATCTCATATGCATGGTTCAGTTTTTTCTCATCTGATGGTTCGATTTGGTTGTTACTTCTTATTGCAAATAGGAGTTTTTGAACGACAGATTGCAAGAAGGCTTTCTTCAACGAGTACGCTATGCAATGAAGCCAGATGAAGCATATGGCCTTGTTTTCTCCTGGGACAATGTGGTGGTAAATTTCCAAACTTTGGTAGTGTGTATCATGGACTTATTTGATGATGCTGGATTTTTTTATTAAAATGCTGGGTAGAACCGAGCTGAAATTGTTATTTAGATGGAGCAAAACCAGTTAATGATGCAAATTTTTAATAGACAAGATAGATAACTGACGTGTAACGCACCAGCGCCCGCCTGCTTTTGTGAAAGCCCCCATTATAACCAAAATTTCAAAATGATAAGACTTTCTCCAGAGATAATTTTAATAAAAGTACAGTTCCTCAACCAACAAATAGAAAATGAGATCATAAATGAGGTTCACGCATATGTGTTTCAGGTTGTCTACAATTAGAAGAACTATAAAAGGCAGATTCTTTTCCATATTTATAATTACTCTCCAGACACAAAAACACAATTATTTCAAAAACTCTAGATAGAATTTCCACAGTACCCGTTCAGATCAGCTTATTTTCAAAGGGTGGGCTTGAGATGAGCTGTAGAATTAGACATATTGGTCTCGATTCTACACTAGGAGTTCCCCTAGGTTATCTGATACATGAATCTAGTGGTTTGAGTTGTGTATTCAGGTTTTCCTCCCTGGGCTGGGCATGAATCTACACAGAAAAAAAAATCCCCCAATGTAATTACATGTATAATACGTTTCAGGCAGATACTCGAGCTTTAAAGTTGAATGCTTGGAAGCAGCTTGCCTATGAATTGGGTATGTAGCAGCTTTTCTTTTTGCTTTTATTGTTGGGAAGGGAGAGGAGGGGGGGGGGGGGGGGGGGGGGGGGGGGGGGGGNGTGGGGGTTGCTTTGGATGGCAAACATCGTTTTTAGCTGTAATTCAGCTGATATGCATAACCCTATGTGGAGAGAAATAACCCATGGGGAGATGCATGGTTGTATGCAGATCTATAAGAATGATTTTTATGCAGACAAAGAAAAAAGTTTTCAAAGAAGGGGAGAAATTATGTTTTTTTATTATTTTCTGATGCTTGGTGAGATTGAACCAAAATTTCTGATGCTATGATCATATAGTTGGCTATTTTGAATTCTCATGCAGGAAAGGAAATTCCTGAAAATGGTGATGTGCAAAGACTGATGGTTTGTGCAGGTTCTGATCATGTACTCAAGAAGGTTTGGAAATTCATGGTTATATTACCATAATTGAACTAACATAGTGTTCATGTCTATCACAATTATTACATGGTGTCGTCTCTGGATTGCATCTCTTGTTAGACTCGAAATAAATTAGATTTTCGGAGATAGAGATGGTTGTTTCTCATTAACTGTCAATTCCTTATATTTTATATCAAAGGCCTCTGACAAGTTTCCAAAATCTTTCAGTTTTTACTTTGGGATGAATCAGAAAGCGAAGTGGAGAGATTGAAGTTTAGATTTTCGCAGTTATATTATGGGAATCTTCTTGAAGTGAGCACTTAATTCAATTATTCTATTGGTGTCATGTTTATCTCAGGTGCAATATTTTAGTTTCTTTTTTTTTTTTTCCAGCTTAAAGAACCCATGGAGGGGCTCAAAGAATGGCTGGATGCAGTTTCTACATCTCGCATCCCATGTGCTATTGTTTCAAGTTTAGATCGGAGATATATTGTAGAGGCACTAAGGAAAATGGATCTCAAGAAGTATTTTCAGGTTGGTTATTTGTTTCAAATTCAAAATTCCTTTCTCTGTGGAGAAAAGCAGTGAGTTGGCACACCTTTATATGCACAGTTCAGCAGGATATGCAACATGATGTTTCCCTTTGGCATTCTAAATGGTAAATTCAACTCGTTTTCAGGATATGTAGTTGCTTGCTTTATGCTTCTCTGTTTTTCTGCCATTTGATACAATGAAACTGCATGGTATTGGGAAACCATTTTTCTCTACAAAATAGGGCTGCATTTTTGCTGTGATTCTGTTTGTAAAGAAATTCCAGTAAAACATAAAAAAATTTGACAAAAAGTTGATGAGAAAATTTCAGTGGAAATATTATATGCTGCCATCATGATAAAAGATGCATGAAAAGTTAGATTGAGATAGATTTTGTTTGATCAGGAATTATATTAGATTGCACTAAATGGTAACTTCCCTTCAAGTCACTGAAGTAATGGTGGACATCATGCACTCCCAGCTAATTGTCATCTTTTTGGAGTTGCAGGCAATCGTGACTGAAGAAGACGGTATGGAATCAATAGCTCATAGGTTTCTTTCTGCAGCTGTGAAGGTAAAGTTTGCAAGACATGATCAAGATCTATTCGCTCCCAGCTTTTGAGTTCAGCCTTTCTTAATTTTCTTAGCCTTTTTTCTTGCCTTATATTTTCTCCGAAACCTGAAATGGCTAATCTGGAGTCATTTAACTTAAACTGTAAATGATTATACAAGGAAACTTTTATTTTCTTAAATTTAAAATTTGGATTTTGATGCTGGATCTCTTTTTTTTTCCTCTTCATAACTCAAAGTTATTGCAAGTGAAATTTGCCCGCCATATGCACGGTTATAGAATATAACATGATGCTTCCTGAGACATGATATGTGTGACATCACTGCTGCTCTATAGTTCTGCTATATTTTTTGAGATGCTTGTGCTCCTTGCAGTTGGACCGGAAACCATCGAAGTGTGTGGTGTTTGAGGATGACCCAAGGGGTGTAACTGCTGCACACAATTGTACAATGATGGCTGTGGCGCTAATTGGTGCTCACCCAGCGTGCGTATCGACACTTCTGTATAGGGAGTTTTAAGATGTTTCATAAAGCTGGCATAATTTGTTTTATGTTGTTCCCTTGGTTAGGTGCTCCTGTATACACCTTCTGAAGTGTGAACATGAGTATTGCTTCTTTGTGGGTTTAATAGAAAATAGAATATTGTTCACTTTCTACACACGCTTAATTCATACATCCTCTTTTAATTAATACAAAGATACATAGAAGTTTGTCCTTGTTACAAGTGTTTTATGCTATAATATCAATTTTCCTCACTGATTTGTTGAAGTAATCGTTTGTTTGAGTTTTTCTTGGTCTATGCGGGTGCAATGACTGTGTCTTGATGTTAATTGTTAATTGTGTTACAGCAAATGTTGTGCGGAATAAAATCACTTGCCATGCCATAGTGTTGATCTAAATGTGTGCTCGTTATGCACTTTTTCTAGTCTGTGAAATGTAGCCTGAAAAATATGTCGAACCTTCATTGAATTTGAAGATTGATTGGTTCCACAACATGCAGGTACGATCTGGTGCAGGCTGATCTTGCAGTTGCTGGCTTTAATGAGCTTTCAGTAATTAACCTGCGAAGATTATTTGCCAATAAGGGTTCTGCATTCATGGACCTGCAAAAGCAGATTGTGGAGAAATCTCCTCCGAAAAGGAAGCTTACCACGGATACCATTTTTTGATTCACTTTCCACCGTTCCTCTCCTCGCTCCCTTGCCAAATTTCTCCTTGTAATTAAGCAGCTGATCTTCAGAGCATTCTTTTGTATTTCATGGTGTCCTGTGAAATTCTTAAATGAATCCTCGTTTGCTGTTTAACATATAGGTGAAAAATGTAACAACCAGGGAATATGCGTTCCCTTACATGGGCTACCTTGATTTCTTCCCTTCCTTCAGTGTAGAAGATCCTACTTTGGGGAACTCTATATGGTTTAACATTGCTCGGTTAATAAAAGCATCTAGCTGGTTAATTTCTTTGTTTTTTTATCAACTTTTTATTTGCTGGTTTCATTGCTAGAGCCCATTTTAAAGACAAGACAAAGTTATATGTTTAAATGGGTGTTTAATAATCCATCAATACCCTTTCCCGTTAGATTTGAGATTATAATTTTTTATTTTTACGTGTAATGACATTGAACATTGACTGCATTCTTATTTTGTAATAGAGAGATTTTATTTGCAGTCCCTAAGTCATGTGTAGATCCTTTATTAAATGAGAAAAAATGACATTGAACATTGACTGCATTCTTATTTTGTAATAGAGAGATTTTATTTGCAGTCCCTAAGTCATGTGTAGATCCTTTATTAAATGAGAAAAAATATTATTTTAAGAATGATATTTTAGTAATTTTTAAAAGTTTTAAAGATAAAATTAATTATGCCTGAATTGCAATTTGGAGACTTTACATAACATTGCTCTTTGTAATAATTTCATTTTTTTAAAATGTAAAATTTATTATTAAAAAGTGAAATTTTTTACGTAGAACTTGCTTTTTGTTTTTATTTTCATCGAGAATCCGGGATCGTCATTAACCCTTTTTTTTTATTTTTGTAAATAACTTTTAGGCGTACAATCTCGGTTAGTAATTTCTGGTTTTTTGCTACCCAAACAGACTTTTTGTGGGTGGGAAAAATTTAGGGCATCCGTGAGCTGAACCATGGTTCCGTACCATGGATAGCAAACCAGAATGGGCCCCATGTTTTCTGCAACACGCTGATATGGCGAAAGATCAGTGCCCACTCAGAAATTGTTGGATATGCGACTGTCCACACTCTTATCTATTCCCATCGTCTACAACCTCTGACTGCTTTATTAATCTAATCTAAAAAGTAGACATTTCAGAGACATGAGTACAGCTTCCCAAAACTAGCTTTCTGGATTTTTTTGCCAATTGTCAAAAAATGTCTTGCTGCATCTATAGCTGTAGCTCCGCACCTTCTTTCTCTGCTCCCTCTGCTTCCAATGGAAGCTCCAGATTCACTTTCTCCTCAAGTTCACGGTCCCAGATCCACTGTGCCTTTGGAGGTGAATGGTCCTCTATATGCATCTGATGATTATTATTGTTTCTATTATTATTATTATTATTATTATTATTGCGCATTTGTTAATTCTTTCCGTTTCCTTTTATTGCTGAGAAAATTTGTGGGAAGATTTCACGAAATTCTTGTCTTTATTTGGTAATACCCGAGTGTTACTGATCGCTACTTTGGTTTATCTTTTCCTGCGGGCAACCAACCTATGGTGAATGCTCAATTTAGATTGCTATTCTTATAATAGTTCGAACAAAACCAATTCTTGCACATGGAATTTGATATTTTTGTAGAACCTGTTGTGTCAGGAATGTTGATAATTAGCATCCAAAAAGCTCATGGAATTCTTTTTTTTTTTTTATATATATATATATTATCTGTTTGTAAATGGTATATGATGTAAGAGGTAACGGTACCTTTGTAGTGCTGTATAACGCATTATTTTTGTGGCTAAGGAATCCCTAGAATTTCAACCCAAACTCCAAGACCTAGATTTGCAGAGAGATACACATGTGTCATCCTATTAAGAATGACCCATAGAATCCACCAATACGTTTTACATAACCAGGTCAGGGATAAATACCTCCAAACCTATATCATCAACCAACAGAGCATGCTTAGCTAACTTGTGAGCTATTAATCTTCATCCCTTTCGTCATCCCTTCTTACATGTGCAACTTCGTAATTATTGAAATGCTTCGATTGATCTTTGATCTCATCAAGCAAGTGGCCTTGTCTTGACAAGTTAGGAGAGGAGGAATTGAGGGCCTTATCATCCATAAGGAGTTTCTTTCAAGGGTAATGTCACTAAAACTAAATATTATAAATAATCTACATTCCACACCATGTCGAGACGCCCTTAATATCATGAGCTTCGGTCACCCATGTTTCTACTTCACTCATTGCCAATAGAACATTCCTCTTCTCATCTCGTAGAATCACTCCAGCTCCAGCTCCCACCTTCTGCATATCTTCATATTAGACCCCATCAACATTAAGCTTGAACACACCCAGTGGGGGAGGGTGCCAACATAGATTTTTCTCTTTCTGAGAACTCTTCTTCAACGTCCAGACGCTTTTGTAATAGAGACCTTAGTTTTATCAAGAACGAGATGAGGGCAGTCATTTTCAAATCTAAAGTTTTGCAGTCTTGTCCCCTATACCACAGTAAAGAATTGTTTCATTTCTACTTTTGGAGTTCAATTCATAGATATCATCATCAATAATTCTTTTCTTTTTCCCTCAAGATTTCTCCTTGTAGGTAGGATATCTTTCCAAGCTATCTTGTTTGTGACTTTCATATGAAGCTTAATAAATATTTACGATATATATAACTAAATGTAAGTATATTTGTTGGTTAAATATTGCGTAAAACAAAGTATGCTTGGAGTCCATGAGTGTACTCATAACCAGTAATTCTATGTAGGGACTGTGGCTGAACCACAAGTTACCGCTGCAGCTGAACCGCTGTTGCTAAATGCAGTTCGTGGGAAAGATGTTGAGAGACCCCCAGTTTGGCTCATGAGGCAAGCAGGGAGGTACATGAAGGCAGGTTTTTGCTGCTCCCACTTTTTTGAATGACATTTCCTATGTTGACATGCACTTTTCGACATAATTTATGTAGTATGCATGCTTTTCTAGGATTTTCTGAAAGAAAACCCCACAAATCTGTAACTTCAGAATGTCCGAATTTCTTACATTTAGTGTTTTCTACTCTTTAAACCTTGTTTTGGAATAAGTAGTTGTCTTTCTTGTCCTTCTATTACTAAAACAAAGGAACAGAAGTGACCAGCTCTTTTGCCTCTGGATGAGGATGGTGTTACTGATCAGAAGACTAGGCATGGAACTCAACTGTTTTTTCAATGTTCCAAATATTTTATTGATGAAAAGCCAATATCCCTTCGGATTTTTTTAATGTCATTTCCTTTTTCTTTTTCTTTTTTTATGATTATTTGTTCTGATAAGATGCATGCCTTGTTTTGTATCCTTTTCCAAATAAATTTGGGTTTTTCATATTGTAATATCCCGGATTTAGTATGAATGGGTGGTGATGGGATCCCAAATTGCTTAGGAACGAGAAGTTCTTACAATTTTCAATTGATTCCAAGGGCTCCAATTGTAACCTTGACCAGTTTTTTTGAAATATAAGTCTAGAGCTTGGGTTTTCCTTGGGTCATTTCAGATATTGTCTGCTTTAAAGTGAAATTTTCCAGAGAAAGTTAACTGTCGTGCCTGGCTAAAAGAGAACTAAACATCCCAAAATATAATTTTCTGCTTCACTGGAGCACCTCTATGTTATCTTTTCATAATTACATCTTTCCTACCTAAGAACGTATCTCATGGTTATCTTCTTTATTGTTGCATTCCCTTCACAGAGATGTAAATGTGCTTTTTTCTTTCCCTCCTCCTACATGATTTAGATCAAATAGATCTCATTTATCAACAATTTCTTGTGATAGAGTTACCAAATTATCTGTGAGAAGTATCCTTCATTTCGCGAAAGATCAGAAAATGTTGATCTTGTTGTGGAAATTTCACTACAACCATGGAAAGTTTTTAAGCCTGATGGGGTAAGAGACAACTTCAAATCATACTTCTTCTATCCCTTTAAGTTAGCTTGTTGTTATCTTTTCTCAAATCTTTCTCATTGATTGTGGTAGGTGATTTTATTCTCGGACATTCTTACCCCTCTATCTGGGATGAATATACCTTTTGACATCGTGAAAGGTAGGGGTCCTGTCATATTCAATGCTCTACGCACAGGTGCTGATGTCAATCAAGTGAGAGAATTCATTCCTGAAGATTCGGTTCCATATGTTGGAGAAGCCTTGACGATTTTGCGGAAAGAGGTTTAACTTGGCATGTTTCCTTTTCATTTTCCACCTACAAAAGCCTTCCTCATCTGGTACCATTAGGGAGTATATGAATCCCTTGCTAGTGCCAAATTTAAATAACCATGTTCAGTTTTGAGTTGGACCTCATAAGCAGAGATGACAAGCAGTCCATTTTAATTTCAGCGCACTGATTCTGGATGTTCTTTTCTATAGACTTAAAATAAACCTTGGGATAGTTTCATTTGTCTGTACAAGTGAAGGTTACTTTACCTTAACTGATACGTTTTGTTATGTTTATCTGTGTCTATATTTGCAGGTAGATAATAAAGCAGCAGTCCTTGGCTTTGTTGGGGCACCTTTTACCCTGGCATCATACGTGGTTGAAGGCGGTTCATCAAAGCACTTTGCAAAAATAAAGAGATTGGCTTTCTCACAACCCAAGGTAATTCTTACTTGTTTCCTTCAGCTTTCTGAAACGTACCAAGGTTCATAATAATATCATATCAGTTGGTATCATGCTTGCAATATCTGTTTCAGTTGGATGCCATCTTGACTTGATTGGGGATTGATTATCCACTGGGTTTTGGTTTCTAGCAAGTAATGCAAGACATGACTACTGCAACAATCGTACTGTTAGTTTAGGACCTTGAGATTTAGCAGGAAATGGAAATTTCCAAGTAGAGTGCGGATTCTGCAGAAGAAGTAAATAAATATGTTGTTTATGTCCTCGCTCCTACTAATATATCTGATCTTTATTCATACCATTGCACTTTTTTCTTTGAACTTCTAGATGATGGGCTCCTTATCATAGATGCAGTGCCTGAGTAATTGGTCATGGCCACCTCTCTCAAGTCTCATGCAAGGCAAATTTAGGAGCAATTCCATTATGGGGACGAGTTAGAAGAAGTTTACTTTTTATTTTTTTGGTACGGAGGTCCAGTTTTTATTTGACCTCCGTTTACTTCTATAGGTCCTTCATGCCTTGCTTCAGAAATTCGCAACGTCAATGGCAAAATACATTCAATACCAAGCTGAAAGTGGAGCTCAAGCTGTTCAGATCTTTGACTCATGGGCTACAGAGCTTAGCCCGGTAGATTTTGAAGAGTTCAGTCTGCCGTACTTAAAACAGATGGTGGATGCTGCAAAACGAACGCATCCAAATCTCCCCCTAATCCTATATGCAAGTGGATCCGGGGGCTTACTAGAGAGGCTAGCTTTGACTGGTGTTGACGTAGTTAGCTTGGATTGGACTGTTGACATGGCTGAAGGCAGGACGCGATTGGGACAAAATATAGCAGTTCAAGGTAATGTGGATCCTGGTGTTCTCTTTGGTTCAAAGGAGTTCATCACCAACCGAATCAGGGATACTGTGAGGAAAGCAGGCAGAGGGAAACATATTTTGAATCTTGGCCATGGTATTGTTGTAGGGACACCCGAAGAGAATGTTGCTCATTTCTTCGAGGTAGCTAAAGGACTCAGATACTAAGAGCAAATCTTTGATAGATTTCCATTCTTTTTCTTTCTGCTTATTGGAGTTTTTGTGAAACTAGTAGTTTCCTTTCCAACCATTTACCATTCATTTGATTGTAATAATTACAAAATGACCGAGAGGGATATGAAAAGCTCTTATTTCAGCAGGTACATAGTAGCCTTGTGAAGGAGTTGGGAACTTGGGGCTTAAATAACGTTGAGATAAAGTTGGGTGTCTGTCTGATAGTATATTAATTAAGAGTTTTGCTATGTACAAGCAAAATTGCGTACTAATCTGCGTATTAATACTGATTTCTTCATATTTAAAATTTAAATTAACACTGTTTTCAATCAAATCAATTTTTTGACCAATCACATTTGATTGGTGCACATATTAGTACACAATTATGTTTGTAATTAGATTTTTTCATTAATTAAAGAAAAAATAATAATAATAAAATAAAGCCAATCCGTTTACCATGTACTGCTCAGTTTGAATAAGGCCGTTGGACGCCAGGAAAATTACAAAGTTGCAGGAGATTGTGGTTGCACGATACTGGTCTAGCAGTCATTGGTTCTGTCTTTTACGATTGCGTTGGTAGTTTATTTCACGTCAGTCACACTGAAATGATTGTCTACCTCGTGCTGATTGTTTGACAGCTTACATTACTACAGTTAAGTATGCTCCAACAATAATAGAATAAAAAGCGTTGCAGACCACAATGAGCCCACACGTCCACAAAATGTTAAAAGAAAAGAACTGCCCATAGAATGACAAAAATTATTCCTCCCGGTGTCGCACTTGAGATTAAAAAAAGAGGACCTGAGGAATAGAGGGATCCGTCTTGAATTGTCTCCAACCCACGAGGGGTTGGCTCCCCTTCCCCCGCCCCCCTCACTTTCCTCTGAAAGCATCATTGAGAGTACTGATCTTCGATAATGACATCCCTCATCTAATATCCAACTTCGCCAGCAGCTAGCTAATCCCTTTTATAATCAGCACCCACCATTCTATATGCTAATAATGCTATATATATATATATATATTCAATATTCAATAAATGCGATATGGGCAAGCAATAGCATGTTCACGTGGGCATAGATCTAAATGGGTGCACCTGCTTTCTTTCTGGAGTCTGGAACCTCGTTAATTAAATTTGGAGTAGGGCCTACTGCCGCCTACAGTTTTTGTTATGAGTGATTCATTAAGAGCAACCCACTGGCATTTGCATGGATAACACCCTCATCCGATTCCCATACAAACATTCCTTCGTGTTTCTATTCGCCATGCCTTTACAGCAGTACTCCACAGATTCTTACTTATTTGGTTCATTATTTCTATTCGGCATTTGCAGGACCCTCATTGTTCATGATGTGCTTCTTCTTCTTGTTTTGTTTTGTTTTTGTGGCATCCAACACGATATATGCTGATAAACAATGAGCTTATAGATGTAATAGAGACATCCTCTTTGGCAGGCATAAAAAAAGTAAAGAGTAAAAAACCCGATATTTCCAGAGGCCAGTGCCTACTACCTGATGATCCCTTCTCAACCTCCTCCTCCTCCATCTTGAGTTGTAGCTTTCATTATTTTTAGAACGCGTGTCGTTCAGCTGATACATACATACATACATACATATATATATATATATTTGGCCCAGAAGCACCAAAGGTAGTACTGGTAGCTTTAGCAAGGACTTAAAAAAAAAAAAAAAAAAAAGCGTAGTAAAGCTCACTTGATGCGTGTCAACTCAAGCTAGCATCTTCTGAAAAGCGGTGTAACTGGAGGCCGGATCCCAAGTTCTACTAAGTACTATATATAATGCAACATGATCTAGAGGGAGAAATCAAAAGTTTGGATCTTTTCGATTCCCTGAAACAACAAATAAGATTGAGAAATTGGGTCCTTGGAGACAATTTGAAGCAACTTGTACTTTCACCCCTCCCCACGTACGTACATCACCTTTCACTAAACATAGGGATCATGAGCTCTGTCCTGTTTTCAAACACTAATAATTCATGCCCCCAGAACAGAAATATCTTTTTCACCACTCCAGGACCATTCAGGGGAAATTGTGGCGTCCTTGACTTCCACGATTCCTTCTTCTTCTTTTATTATTACTATTATTAATTATCTTACGATTTCTTCTAATTGCGTCATCATTTGAACTGGACTTCTTTTGCTTTTTTTTATAAAGTTGGGCTGGGATTCAGTGAAACCCTTATGATTAACAGAGAAAAAAAATAAGTGGTCAATTTGATAATCAAGTTCATTGATTTTATGATGCAGATTATAACCATAAGTGTTGCTAGATGACATGATTATATATACAAGTGGGCAAAGATGGGGTCCGATCGATTACTTGTCTGTCACCTTTTTATGATTCCCAACTCCTTCGGATGCATGTCCGATATTGCTATCGCTTTCCAATTTCCATCCAACTGTAAAATCCATTTTGAAGAGAAATGAAATCTATCCAGAAGGAAAGATATTAAATACCGAAAGTTGTAATTTTTTTATTATTTTTCAATGTGGGAGATAATAGCAAGCAGAGGGTGATTTGCCAATCTGTTGTGCTAGAAAAATAATCACTGCTTTATGCCAAATCCCACCAAATACATTCCTTTTAAGTTGTGCTTGTCATAATCAAGCAAATGAAAAATACTACATCGATCCATCGGCAATTATGTAGTCCCACATGGAATGGACAAATTATGCTATCCAGCTAATGAAGCCAAGTAAAGAATAAATAAGCATATATAAACTAACTAAAGTTACAATAATTATTTGGGTTTAAATGTATTGTCTTCACTTGGGGAAAAAGTCCTTGGCCAGTGCGCGTGCATAGGGTGACTAATTATTAAGTATTTTTTATACTTAAAACACATCATAATCTCATTCTATTATACGATGGCATACTTTTATAGAATGAAACTAATACTGTACTCAATAATTCTCCATTTAGAGTTTTTATAATTTGAGTGGAAAAGAATTAGATACATTAATATTTATTGTGTATTGCTACGGTTTTTTACAATTTTACTAACAACTCATTTTGTTAGTTTTTTTTTTTTTTTAAATTCAAATTTTGAATTTCAAATTTCATAGTTTTCAACATATCTATAACTGACACGTGGATAAATAAGTTTTTTTATAATTTATTAAATATACATATTAACATTGTGTTTTGTACGCCCTTAGGCCAGGTTACCCAGCGGCGCGGGTCTTCACTTATGCTAGATTCTGAGGAGGGAGAGGGGTGGCCATGTGGTGGCCCGGGAGACCTCCGATGTCAAAGTTAGTATAGAGTCCATGCATATGGCCATGGTGGTGTATAGTAGATGAATGCAGGGAAAGTACAGAGAAATAAACACATAAATTTACGTAGTTCGGTATTAGGCCTACATCCACAAGGGTTTGGGGAATGAAGAATTCACTATATAAGTTTGATTTACAATCTCTCAGGATATTTCATTCTCACTGTACAACATATTTACAGCTCATTCTTCCCGGTTTGGACACTGTTAACGTCGTGTCTAGATGTTGAAGAAGTCTCTCCAAAGTTTGGCCAAGAGTCTACCCGAAGAAGTCCCTTCTAGTCGTCTGTCCCTTCCCTTTTATCTATTCATTTCCCATTCTTTACGTTACATCACCTTATCTCTCATGTCTTTTCTCACATCTCTTGCTCGTTGGCCTGACATTACTTTCTCTCATCCCTTTCATTTCCTTATCTCGTACTCTCTCGTTTCTCTCTATTTTGTCCTCTAATAAAGCCCCCTTGGTGGGCTTGGGCTTTGAGGGCCCTTATGGGCTTAGGACAAAAATCACCCCTAACAATACACATTTTGTTAAATAGTGACATGTATTTATAATTTTACTAACAAGACTCGTTTTGTTAATTTTTATTGGAAATTCAAATTTAATGATTTTTAACATATCAATAACTAACATGTAGAGAAATAAACCTTTTGTAAGTTTTTTTTTTTAAAGCACATTTAACATTCTTCATATTTATTTATGTTTCTCTTTCATTTTAGATTTAAAACTAAATAGACGGCTAAGGTAGAGTACACAAAACAAGAAAAGGTGGACCAAATAGCGTCAGATCCATGAAAGGTGGAGATTCACTTTCTACCCTCAAATTACAAAAATCACATTAATTAAAGGATGCGGGAGAGGAGATTCTAAGAGCACATGATGTCTTGGAAGGGTTTGACTTAACACAAAACAACCAATACAACTTCAAAATTTTCGAAACTAAAAAAGAAAAGCCTTCCTCGTGTTAATTATGCTTATTTGTTTGTCTGGGATAATTAATATAAATAAGGGACAGTGCATCTAACCCCGAGTGTGAACTCGAGAGAACTAGCTGCATGTACTTGCCCTTCATTCATTTCATATATATATATATATATATATGAAAGAAAGTATTAACGTACAAAAATAACAATAACTAGAAAGAAAGAAACATTGAATGGTAGAATTTAAAAAAGGAAGTCAACTGAAGCCGCATTTGTCTATATCTTTAATTCCAATATGACATACATACATGTATGTATACATGGACATTCAAAGTGGAACCATCAAGCATGAATTATGCAACGCCATGTTTCCCACACGTTCATATTAATTTTTATTAATTTACGGGTTTCATTCTGGCCAACACCCCCAGCCAATCATATTCATATATTTCGACCAAACAACAACAACTGGCCGTCGAGGGTGGAAAGTTCTTACACACTTTCGTTACCTATATAGTTTGGTCTTTGCTGGTTCAGGTTTTTCAATCACAATACCAAGACTTGTCATTGGTCACGTGGGTTCCCACTCCTCTCTAGATAAGCCTTTACGTGGTTCTCAAAAACATATAAGCCTTTCTTTACGTGAGCTTTCGTCACTATCCTAATTTATTGAATGCCGAAATATATATAATAATTAGTAAATAATTTTATATTTCAAATTATTAGAGATGTCAGCGCAGAATCTTTAATGTTGGAAAGTATGATTTTTTCCAATATATTCTTTAAAATCTGCTGGTCATTGTTCACACTACTACAATAATCCAAAAAATAGAATAAAGAAAATTAATTAGAATCCTTATTAGATAATTTTCCTTACATATTAACAAATGAAACCTTTCTTTCCTTCGTTGGAATCTTTTATTTTATATATTATATTATATATATGACTCCTAAATACATTATTTATATATAGTGCGTAAAAAACAAAAACAAATTTTACCCTACTAATACCTCCCCTTGATCGATCCAAGCCACAGCGCGTTTTCTTCCATAGCCCAGGTGATGGAGGTCCAAACCCCCCCACCAAAGCGCAAGCCACTGACCCGAATGAACACGTACGTGGCCAACAGCTGGGTGGGCAAGCGGTTCAAGCTGGCCGAGCGCAACTCCACCTTCACCACCGAGCTCCGAGCCGGCACCGCCACTTTCCTCACAATGGCCTACATCCTCGCCGTCAACGCCTCCATCCTCACAGACTCCGGCGGAACGTGCTCGGTCTCCGACTGCATCGACCTCTGCTCCGATCCCTCCATCTCTGTCAGCAACTGCTCCGGGCCCAACCTCCAGGTCATCCAGCCGAACGAGTCCTGCAAGTTCGACCCTGTCAACCCTGGTTACGAGGCCTGCCTTGAGAGAATACGCAAGGACTTGATAGTAGCCACCGTGGCTTCTTCTCTTATCGGGTGCGTCATAATGGGTGTCTTTGCTAATCTTCCTTTGGCTTTGGCTCCCGGTATGGGTACCAATGCTTATTTCGCTTACACGGTTGTGGGGTTTCACGGGTCGGGAAGTGTCTCCTACCGCAACGCCTTGGCTGCCATTTTTATAGAAGGTTTAATATTCTTGGCAATTTCAGCAGTTGGGTTACGAACCAAACTTGCCAAACTCGTCCCAAAACCCGTCCGAATCAGCTCATCGGCCGGCATCGGTCTATTCTTGGCTTTTATCGGGTTACAAAACAACGAAGGAATCGGGTTGATCGGATACAGCTCGTCAACCCTGGTGACACTGGGAGCCTGCCCGGCATCCTCTCGGGCCTCCCTCGCCCCTGTTATAACCGCAGCGAACGGGACAGTCAGTTTACTCGAGGGAGGTACCGTCTCAGGGGGAATTTACTGCCTCCGAGACACCATGGAGAGCCCAACGTTTTGGCTCGGAATCGTCGGGTTCGTAATTATTGCATATTGCCTGGTGAAAGACGTTAAAGGCGCAATGATTTATGGAATAGTATTCGTAACGGGGGTGTCGTGGTTCCGGAATACGAAGGTAACGGCGTTTCCGAATACGGAGGCGGGGGATGCGGCGTACGACTATTTCAAGAAGGTAGTGGATGTGCATGCGATAAAAAACACGGCGGGGGCATTGAGCTTTAGTAGTATCGGAAAAGGTTCCTTTTGGCAAGCTCTGGTCACGTTCTTGTACGTGGACATACTGGATACGACGGGTACGTTGTACTCGATGGCCCGGTTCGCCGGCTTCATGGATGAGAACGGCGATTTCGAGGGGCAATATTTCGCTTTCATGTCGGACGCCACGTCAATTGTGGTGGGATCGTTGCTAGGGACTTCACCGGTGACGGCGTTCGTAGAATCGTCGACGGGAATTCGGGAGGGAGGAAGAACGGGGCTAACGGCGCTTACGGCGGCGGGATACTTCATGTTGGCGTTTTTCATTACGCCGTTACTGGCGTCGATACCAGCGTGGGCGGTGGGACCGCCGTTGATACTGGTGGGGGTGTTAATGATGAAATCGGTGGTGGAGATAGATTGGAACGATATGAAGGAGGCAATCCCAGCCTTTTTGACGATGATATTGATGCCTTTGACTTATTCAATAGCCTATGGGCTTATTGGTGGGATAGGGAGTTACATTGTACTGCACCTCTGGGATTGGGTTCACGAACTTTTGGTGAGACTTGGAATGGTGAAGCCAGTGGTAGAAGTACGTGGCGGATTGGTAAATGGGACATCTCATCCTACTTCCGCTTCTAATTCTACTACTCCTCCTAGTATCAAACCACTCGAGGTCGTCTAATCTGATTGGAGGGGGACCATTGTTAATTTGCTTTTGTGTTTTATATTATTATTTTTAATTTTTAGTCCTATAAATGATTAAGAATATTCTACTTTTCGTTGTTGTTCTGGTTGGGGAAAATACACAACTGGGAAGATTAGAAATATTGGATTCTCAGAGACAGATCAGGCATTATTTATTATTGTGTAAATATATATAAAATATTTCCATGCTTAGTTGTAGTTTCACGTTTCTGCCTGTTGTCATTGTTTGAGTTGAATACAGTTGGAAGAGAGAGAGAGAAAGAGCTAGGCTGGTTGGTCGGCAAGTCTCGGTTTCAAACTTTGTTTCTTTTTATGACGCATCATTTTCAATATATGGTTTTGATCATAAAAATTATAGTGGTCAAACGGATGATGATTTCCAAGTTACACGTACAACCATATCAATTTGTAAATTTCTTGGTGAGGAATTGCGTCCTGGATGAGTATAGGCTATAGCTTTGACCTTTTATTTTTTTTTCCTTTTTTAAATCGAGTTCTGTTTAGTATTTAACCATTAAGCAATTATGTATGTATTATTCCTAGTTTAGTTTTATCTTTTTTACAAGAAAGATTAGATTATAGAGATCAGTTATGTAATTACAAAATTACGGACCCACATCAATTATGTATTATCTTAAAAGAAAAAGAGAAAACCATTTGCAGTTATTGGTTTCCTCGATCTGTTTATTGCATACAATCGATGGTTTTAAATTAATGGTCAGTTAAGATTCGGTACAAGAACTGATTCCCCTAATAATTGTTTACATATGCTGCCCACAAATTAAAATTTAGCCAAAAGCACCTGATCTCCGTGGCGTTTTATTAGCGGGGGAAATTGGATTAACTTGGTTACAAATAATATATATAATATCATACTTCCAACAGAAAGGGAATCCGTTAAGTTATGAGTACAGAATCGAAACATCATGACACACAAACAAAAAAAAAACTTTCGTACAAATGATGATTCTTGTAGCAATGAAGAAGACATATTGGGTGGCTAGCTCGTATTTGCTACGCCCATCTTTTCCCCAACACCACCGATTATTCTGTTTTCTAGATGATAACATAATTATGCATGGATTTGGAGACATATATATATATATATATATATATATATATATATATATATATATATATATATAATATAAAAAATAAGTTGGCTGAGAGAATAAATTTTTGAGAAATATTTTAACTACAAATAGTTTACACAAAACTAAATTCATAAACTAATGTGTTTTGATGCAATACATTTAATTGTAAAATTTACTTTTAGTATAAAGTAGATATAACAGATCATATAAAACTACGTTAGATTATAGATTTACTTTTATATAATTTGTTTATGTCTGTAATAGTTTTTTAAATTCTTTACCTACGTGTCAAATTGGAGTATGAAATCTACTGCATGTCATTTTAAAACACCATTTTTTTGTTGCTCCAAAAATAAAAAAACATACAAATTTTGTTGCTTTTAATTTTCAAACCTGAAGCTAAACTAAATCCAACATGTCTGCCGGGGGGTCGTGGCGGCCGTATACGACCATTATTCATTGTGCATTACAAATGTTAAGAGGAAGTTGTGATGAGATAAAGATGAATATTTTCACTATTTGAAAAGGGTGTAAAGCATCTATCTCAAAATTGAGTTTAATTAATTGAATTCAATCATTGCTGCTACCTACCGAAAGCCTCCCAAGTCCAATTTGACAACAGGTTATTTCAAAATGATGAAGCTGCCACGATAGCTATTATTTTTTTACCTCCGGGTACGATTCCCAAATATCTTTAAACTTGTTTTGATTTATGCCGCACAGCTGGTTAGTCCCCATAAACGGGTAATTTCTTATACATAGAAATCTTCTTGGATATTTACTGGCATTAATTATATGATGCATTGTTTGCAGCTACACTTCATTCTTCCTGCGCCAGATATTTGCAAGGGATTATTAATGTATGTAGTGAAAAAGATCACGAGCTTTCGTTGGGAAAAGTGATCATCATCATCATCATCATCATCTGGTGCTTGCTATCTTGTCATGTGTCGTTTATCTGTCATGATAAATGAAACCCATTTAAATGCTGCTCCAACTTCTATCACCCAAGGAAACATGTTCTGTTGTTTTTATGGTCTTTATAAATATTGTATTGGGAGGGCCAATATATTGTATCCGTCGTCATCCTGCTCGCATAATAGCGTGTCTCAATGGTGTTGTCCACGGCACTCGTACGAGAGAAACAAAGACTATTACACAAGTGTATCGATTAGGTTTTTGCCACTTAACAACTTGACTTACATTAACATACGTTTTCATAAAATAAAATTAAAAAGGTCCTTAATTAGTCTTACGACGAAATTGCGAGCGCTACATACAGAACAAGAGTTTCATGGCAAAGCCTAGTTCTTGCAATGAAGGGAAAGCTTACAGTCGACGAATCTTGGGCCAACAGCCTAATAAATATTTCGACGATAGGCTACAAGGCTAAAGCCCTTCGTTCTGGGATCCATCCTACCACAGAAATAAACCCTTCGTAGTTCGGCCTGGAACCTCTAATGCCAGAAAAGTACAGAATTTATCTTGCTGCCTTCCCGACCAGATCAAAGATGCAAAACCATATTATGCCAAATTGATCGCAACATGGAAAAATGGGGATAAAAATAAGGTATTCACACCACTTTTTTTTTTTTTAATCCTTTCCTAGTTCCGTCACACAGCAGTAATGACAGTAAACATTACTAGCACACTGCACAACTCCAACCAGCAAAATCCTTCTCTCTGACGAGATCACCATCCATGCAAACCTGCCAACGCACTTTTTCCTACTATATGTAAATATGTGTGTTTAAATAGAATAACAAAAATGATAAATCACATAATGTTTGGTGCAGGGGATGATAAGTAGAATTTTTCTTCCTATTATACTATGATGAAAGATAATAGGGAAGAATCCTCCCGTCATGCACAAAGAGAGCAAGGAAAAGCAGGGATTTCATTCCGGTCCAACATATAGACAACAACAAAAGTACAGATGACTTCAAATTGCATCTGAAACTCTCGAGTCTTCTGCACAATATCATTGCGACTGAAACTAGAACATCAGAACTATGCATCCTTGTCCTTGGTTAAACTTCGAGGAAGTCTGCTAATCACACTTTCATCCACTATTTTATAGTGCTTTGAAAATTGCCGGTGGATCATTCCGCAATACCTATCCACACGCTCTTCATACTTGCTGTACAAGGCAGGAACTGTAATAAATACGATGGTTCCTGTCAACACCAAATCAGAGAGATGTTAAAGGTGAAAAAGATAAAAGAAAAAAGGGAAGCATCAGAAGGCAGGAAGTCAGAAGCTCCCAAACAAAGTTTCTTTGGTGAGCTCAAGTCACAAAAAGATTGATTATGTAGTTGTGATACCCCATATGATAAGGATAAGCGTAAGTGGTATATGGGATCTCACATTGCTTGGAAATGAGAAGTTCTTGCTCTTTATAAAGTTCCAATTGTATCATTGACTAGTCCTTTTAGAATATAAGCCATATGATTTGGGTCTTCTATTGAGACGTTACAAATAGTATCAAAGCCTATCTCAACAAAAAATGTAGAACTTGAGTTGTGTCATCTACGATGGACTGGCCCCATTGGGACATTACAGTAGTAATTGGCAGCATATTTTTTTTCGTCCAGATACAATTGGCTTATGCAAGCCATGCAAGAAGAATCAAGTGCCCCGCGTGTTTGGAAGGAAAATATGAATTAAAAAGGCTAGAAAAAGGAAGACAAGTAGAATGCAGGAACAAAGACCATAATTCTGAGACAACACTGCCTGGCACTAAATTGACAAGGTTAAAGATGAACGTTCATACCAATATAAGCGATTGTGAAGAAAGAGAAGAAGCTCCCAACGACAGACAAGAGCCACACACAAACAACCACCTGTCAAAACATCAATAGTAGGTACGAAAATTTCTTAAAATGAATCAGTTATGAACACAATGCACGGTTAGAAGAGAAGTTCTGTAGTTTCAATGGGGCAGATCATACATCCCGATAACTTATTCAAATAGCAGAGAGCACCATAAGGAATGCAGGGGTATGGGACCCAAAGGACAGTGGTTTCCACTACCCTCCTGCAAACCATATAGTAAAATATATTGACAACTAACCTGGGTGCTTGATTGTTCTCTGATAGCACATAAAACAAATATTCATGCTCCCCATTTTTTATTGGCATCATTAATCTATTTTGCAGGGCACCAAGACTCATTGATCAAATTTTATTTTAAGAATAGAAGTACCTATTATCTATAAATATATTGGCCCCACTAGGACCACAAAACCTCAGCTACACCACAGCAGAGTTTTAAATTACTATACTATTAATTTAGACTGACCTTAGAAAAAAGTCTAAAATCCTTGCCAAGTGTGATGTCATGAGCCATAAGCAGCACATTATTGATTTTAACACGAAATGATGCTGCAGCATTAATAACCATTTCCTCTGACAATACTAGCTCTGGTAATGTTTGCAATTGTCTGCACAAAAGTAGAAACAATTCTTGTGATGAAATTAGTTTCGATGCTACAATGGTAGAAAGTTGTAATCAATAGGCAGATCGAGGGTAGAAGACTTGTTACCTATCTCTGAAAACAGCATAGTTGGCATGAAGAAACAATAGTACAATTAAAATCAGCAACACATCTGAACAAATTGATAAGAACGATAATCCAGACCGCTCAAACAGGAGCCATGCAACTGTAGCAACCGCAATGACGCCTAAAGAAACATTCCGCCGCTTCCACAACAGAATATCAGCAGCTAAATGAAGAGGGAAGGGGGAGAATTAAGTAGAGTATAAAAAAACTAACAAGAGCACATAAGTGAATATGCAAAAAGATGTACCCAGCGTCAACAAAAGTTGTAATTCAGCAATTTAGAACAGGTCTCAAAATCAATTGAATGAAAAGGGCAGGAGGGAGAAACAAAAGAATAAAGAACAATATCATGGCTCTTTTTTTTTTTTTTTTTTACCTCATATAAGTAAGGTCATAGCTAAATAACAAAAGTGAGAAGTAACCCCAAAAAAGAGTTGGTCTGCAAGGAATAGCATAATCCACTAAGGGAATGCTACACAAAGTATTGACTCTCACCTTAGATCATATGTCACAACTAATGTCTAAAGTACTTTAAAGAATCTGCAAGAATGAAAATTGTACGGAATAACTCAAGCCATTTGAAAAGGCCAGTCTCAGCAAGCAAATGGAAACTTTCAAGCTGAGGAGAGGAAAATTTTCACCAGTACGTGATGGATAAAAAAACCAACAACAGTTATGATTGAATAGATACACTGCATTCACTCTGCATTGTCGTTACCATCACTCGTGGAAAGAGCACAACATGAAAATCTCTTTGAAAGGGAAATGATCGCACGAATAAATAAAAGAAGACAGTTTATGCTTCATCTAAACCTAGGTCCACACATACAGGCAGCAATACATCCTGCAAGGCAAATTTTGTGATATAATCCATGCCTATGACAAAATGTAAATGTTGGCTGCTCCTACAATATATCTATAAATAGGATATGCATTCTATCTTGCTTTATTCTGCAGTTTTCATATTATTTACTGTCGGTTGCTTAATTTTTAAATCAAATAACTGAGTACCATAGCAAGTAACAGCAATCGACTTTTCGGATTATATAAAACTTCTAAAGAAAAAACTTGCATCATCCTGAATGACATACCAATCAAGGACATAAGATGCACAGAACATTATGTGGAACATGGTACCCCAATCTGAGTGACGTAATACCCAATTCGTTCTTCTTTCGGTCCAATAATACATTGAAACAAAAAAACAAAAAACAAATGAAAGGAATCTAAGGGTCAATCTACAAGTGCCGGTATCACCTCAGCGGTGCCTTAGAATATGCAAGGGAAACTATTAAACTCGAATAAAAGAAGAGACGTACAGAAGAAAGACATCAGGTTAACGGAAGATCACATCAACAATAAGACTACTGACCAAGAAAGCCACCTCACACAGCACCCCTTTATGTTCTTCACTAGAAGCAGACAATCACAAATCCCATTGACTAGACAATCAGAAAGAATACCCGCATACGGTTTAAAAACAAAAGAAACAAACCCATATGTAAAGGAAGCAAATTGAACTTGAGGAATGGAAATCAAAGAGAAAATTCTTACCTAGACCTCCGCCCATACACTGGTGGACAGAGGCTTGGCGACCGAACAATCGGTAACCTGACCCTCCTGAGCTAGAAGGCGATGTTGACGATGTACAGGCCGTGGGTTTCCTGGCATCCCCATCACCCTCCACGTTACATAAATCTTGGGAATATTCCATGAAAGCCAACACCAAGAAAACCCAGAGAAATTGAAAATTCAGCCCCCACAGGAAAAAAGAAAGTTCCAAATCGAAATTGGGCAAAGTTTTGATATGGGATCCGAGATTTGGGACGCCGGGAGGGTTCAACTTCTCTGTTTCCCGGGTACAATACGTGTCTAGATCCTTTTTTTTAGTTGGGGGGGGTGTTGTAAAAATGGAAAGAAAAGGAAAAGAAATTAAAGTTCGCCGTTACAACGCACGAGAGACTTTACTATTTGAATCTCATACAAATTAAGACATTCATCCGGATCGAATTTTTTTTACGAGACATCACTATTTGATATTGCAGTTCCATTTTAAGGGACATATTAGGAAGTTGATTACATATCTTGTCTGGTGTTAATCTTGAATAGGGGTGTAAGTTGATCTTGGATAAAAAAAATTGATCAAACCGGATTAGACCAAACTTTAGACCGGTTAGTCTTAATCTCATAAATTGTAGATCGAGACCATTCGATCCAATCCTAAACTATGTAAATTTTAGACTGAACTTTTATATATATTTTAAAAATATTTTTAATAATTTAATATATTATTTTTCTATAGCAATTATATAAGTTAATGATGTAATTTTTATCTAATTTATTCTCATTGATTATATAAAAGATTTTTTGAATGAGTTAGTTACATAATCTATATTAATAATTCATTTCATTTTAATTTAGTAATTTAAACAAAATTTTAATTAATTTATTTCAAAACAACAAGAATAAAAAAATTTAAAAAAATACTTGAGCCAAACTGAACAGATCAACCAGACTGGACTGGTCCGGTCCGGTCTCTATGGATGTTCGGTCTAGTCCAATCTAAAAAAATTGATAGAACTTTCAATCTATCTCCCTCTGGACCAAACCAATTTACACTCAATTTCTTGAATGAAATACCTAAATTGAATTAGGTTTTTTGTTTGAGGCCATCTTGTCTTGATGTTTTCTTCTTCTTAAACCCACTTATAAACTGCAAAGTTTTTAAAACTGGTAAATACGTTTGGGTGGGCCTGCAGTTTTTGAAATGCTAATTTCATATCTGGCAACCTGGTTCTTGTTAGCTGCAGGTTATGCTATTGGTAACTAGTTTTCTATGTACTTGCCATATCTACAATTATATTGACATTCTTTATGGAATTCTTACTATATATTCGTTCCCCTCCCTTTTGACTAGTTTGGATTTTAATAAATCTTCCCTGCATTTTCCTTTCATATTCATAATTGGAATCCATTGCAGAACATGGTGGCAACAAAATTATTGGGCAGCGGCTGTTGGAGTTTTGGCTACCCTGATTCTTGAACTATCAATTTCTGGGGCATGGTGATTTGGAGATCTAGACAAGGGAA
Organism: Carya cathayensis; assembly: GCA_011037825.1. Taxonomy (NCBI): domain Eukaryota; kingdom Viridiplantae; phylum Streptophyta; class Magnoliopsida; order Fagales; family Juglandaceae; genus Carya; species Carya cathayensis. Next base: position 246,593 of record QGSO01000194.1, on the reverse strand, counting down.
TGTTTTATATGAACATGTTGGTGCTGTTGTTGTAACTCATATGGTAATTTTGTGTTTTGTAATCTAATGTATAAATACTAAACAGTGTAATATGTAGTGGATTGCATTGTGTTGTGTGTATTTTACGAGATGAATATTTTATTTTATTTTACATGCATTTAGTCAAGAAGTTAATTAGTTGTTTATAGCTTTAGTTATTTTTTTACATAAATTTAGTTTTTTCGTTTGATATATTTTTATTATTATGTATAATGTTCAATGCATTATTATTATACTCCTGCGAAATTTAATAATATATAGTCTTTTATATATACTAGGTGGGAGTAACGTGCAAAGCACGTTTGTCTAATTTTATAAAATAGTTTTTTGTAAAAAATAATATATATTTTATAAAAATTATTGATGTCACTTAATAATTTAAGGCATATTGGAGAAAATAAAAAAATTAGTTCAAAATATCATATAATCCAATATATGTTTATAACATCCATAATTTTAACAAAGATGCATACAAAAAATTTAATAAAAGTCCAACACAAACAGTAATTCAAAATATGTGTCGTTTGATATTTGTATTATAATTCATCAATTTATGTTATCCTGTAGACGATCAATAGAGACAATATTGAAATTCTTATTTTGTTGTTAGTTGAGTCGATCAAGGTAAACATAAAGTTAAAATATAATCTTTTTATAAAATTTGTGGTATAATATTTTCTATCTATAACATATATATATAAATCATAAAATATATTTTAAAGTTGTTGGCCGAATTTACTCTTTTTTGATTAGCTCAAGGATCACGGCCTTTATCACGTGCCTATTATAGCAAGCCCACGTGTAGAATATGACTTAGCAGAAGCTACGTCCTACTACCATGGGAAAAAAAACACTTTGATTAAACACACTTGTATTATATGTTATATGAGATTTTTAAATTTGAAATACTCAATAATTTGAGTTAATGAAACGTATAATACACATATATTATATTTAGTGATTCACGTCTTATGCACCTAATACACGTATATATATTAAGGAGAAAGATAAAAATATAATAACTAATCTTTAATTACTTATTATTATATAAACTATTAAGTATTGTAATTATTGTGATTAATAAATCATATAATAACATTGAATGCTAACTCTCTCAACATTTATGTCTTCATTCTATATGCCGATTACATTCACATGTATTTAAACAAACGGTGTTAACTTTAACCGAAAAAGAAAAAAACTGTTAAAACAAAATTTTTCGTTTCATTCACACTTTTTATATATAGAAGATATATATATATATAATTATGGTTTTCAACATAGGCTTTTATATATTTTAAAAGAATTATGCTTTCTAACATTCTGTTTGCTCTTTTTCTTTTAATAAAAATCATAACATACAGGTTGTTTTAAAAAATAAAAATCATAACATATAGACTGTTTTATTAAAAAAAAATATACAAACATGAACTCGGATGTAACCCCAGTTTCGGACCTAGTCATAACTGAGTTAATTCAGTCAGGTTTCGGCATAAATTTAAAATTTCAGTTCAAGCTTGAGTATATCGGAATTTTAAGTTCAAAATTCAAATGAACAGTATCAGTACAAATAATTTATCATTTCTCTTTGTATTGTTGATCGAATTTAGGGTTTTACACACAATCTCCGCCGCCTTGATACGAGGCTCGTGTAACCAAGTTGTTATAATGAAGCAAAGCAACTCAACATCAGTCGCTACTATCGTCTTCCTCTATTCAAATTTCAAAGCGAGCTATATAGTCTAGGTATAAAAAAAAAAAATGCAATAAATATTGTCTTGTTGTGAAATTCCAGTATGCAAATCAAACTATATCAATATCATCATTTTCTTTGGTTTATTCAATATCCTAAATCGCACATTAGAATTATTTTTATTATTATTATATTAATTTGTTAATGTAAATACCAGAGAGATATAAATAAAGAATGCAAATTTTAGGTTCCCTAGCTCTAATAACCAAAGTTTATCGAAAGCCTTCCTTTTCCATCACCTTTGTTTCTTAACACACCCACCAGATCTAGCGCTTTTAAACTTCTCTCCAGCACCCGCTAGTTGCAAGGTTAGCTGCCTCTAGTTTTTTGTGTGTTTTTGGAGGGTCGCCAGTGTGAAATCTGAGCAGGTTTGTGATTGGTTTTCCCAAATAAGAAAGAAAAGAAAGGGTGAGTTAAACGAAAAAGAAAAAAGATGGGAGAGGGTGAGCGGTTTCAGCTGGGAACGGTTGGGGCGTTGACTCTGTCAGTAGTTTCATCAGTGTCCATAGTGATCTGCAACAAGGCTTTAATCAGCTCATTGGGTTTCCATTTCGGTATGTTTATATTTTACGACCTTTTATCTGCTTCATGTTTTGCTCAAACATACTACCATGCCTTTTTTGTTGGGGAGGGGCGGGGGGCTCGTGTAATGCTTTTAATTCTTTGCCAAGTGACAACCTGTTCGTATTTTGATTCTTATTGATGATGTGGTTAAGGCTCTAAGTGGCGCGATGAGGTTGGCGAGCCATAAACCGTTTACGTAGTGACAGAAGGGACCGATTTAAATTGTTGCAAATTAGGACCTAAACTACCAAAAATGGAGAATCTGAAAATCGAGCCAAGTGCCTGAGCACACTTGTTACCTGCCAGAGTAGGGGGCATTTAGTCGTGGCATGAAAATTGGATTTTGTTTTTTGTTAACCCCCTTTGTGTTGGTAAATCAAGGGCCCTTTAGAATTCTAATTAATTACTGATGATTTTTTGGTGACTGAGATATAATTTTCGATTTTCCATTCACTGTTTTCGATTTCAATGTAAGATGAAATGGGCAGATTCAATTTCTGAGCGATTATCCGGTACCCTGTCTAATGTATTACATGTATTTAAAGTGTCAATCCTGGGAGAGAACCACTTTAGTCTCTGGCATTCCACTGAATAGATCAACCCGTGTTGAAGTACATGTTTAGCATATTTAACGTAGTTTGTGTGTGGTATATCTCATTTTTTATTTAAATGAGGAGCATACTCTTCATAACATAATAAGGATCTTTAAACTATGTGAATCATCGTATGGAGAACTGTTAAGCATCTATGATGGTAAAGATGTGATTATCCTATGAAGGATACATGGGGTTGATGAATTGATTTCCATAATTTATTGTCAAACTAAGATTTGATAGATCAGGTTGTCATTTGACAGATCTGATCATTGCAATCTTGAGCAATTTGTTCCTTTGGACGATACCTCCTCTCCCATTGAGTTAAAGATATTATGTTGCTTGTCCACTTGATGCCTGCATCAGGCTAAAGGCGTGGTGTTATGGGCCGGCAATGACTTGGGAATGCCTTTAATGACCATTAGCCTTTAGCACTTCCATCTGACATGTGCCACCTGTGTATAAAGCCCACAGATAGATTGTCCTTTTCAGAAAATATGTGTTTTTTTTTACGAAGATTTATTCCGATTCTGATGAAATTATTACAGTTGTGATGACGATGATGATTTAATTTGGTAGACCTACTATTAAGGTACAGTAAGATCTTGTATCCTTGCATACTTGCACAGCTACAACTTTGACAAGCTGGCATCTTCTAGTCACCTTTTCTTCTCTTCACGTGGCTTTAAAGATGAAACTGTTCGAACACAAACCATTTGATCAAAAAGCTGTTATGGGCTTTGGCATTCTAAATGGGATCTCCATTGGACTTTTGAATTTGAGCCTGGGTTTCAATTCTGTTGGATTTTATCAGGTACTTCTGTTATTTTTTAAACTACTTTGGCTTTTGATCTATACATCCTGTGTTATTTCAATGTTTTTCTCAAAATTAACATTCTGAACTACTGTTTTTTCCAATCCAGATGACCAAGCTGGCAATCATCCCTTGTACTGTACTTTTGGAGACCCTTTTCCTTGGGAAGAGATTCAGGTTTGTCTTGACAAACATTTACCCTCCTACAACCAAGATGCTTACATACTGTGTGCACAACTTATCTAAAATAATTATAATCTATCAAGAAGTTTGTACTTTGCGCTGTCAACTGCATTGTCTTATCTTGAGTCTAAAATTCACTTCATTGGCTACCTTGGCTGAGATCGTTCACTTCAAAGTTCTCAAACCAACCACATCAGAGCCTCCTGTTAATGATTCTACATGCTGAGGAATAGTGTTGAAAACACCAATGTTGATGATTTTCTTAGCACTAGAACTTGTGTGATTTTTTGCTTTTGAGGTCATATGGTTTAGAAGCCAGTTGTAGGTATATTCTAACTAGGACCTTCCCAATTACGTTGCTGAAATTTTAGAATTTTTGTGAAATATTATATCATACAATGTTGTCACCATCCAAATATTTCATGCATGAACTGTGGGGTTTTTTCCCTTTGGTTTTTCCGAGGTCATCTTCAGTTGTTTTATGACTAAGATCTGTTGCTTATCTCTCTTGGTCACTCATATGTTCAGTTTTGTTTTGTGCTGTCTTTTTATTTTCTTTTCAGTCAGACATCAAGTACTCTCTTCCCCCCTCCCCCCCTTTTTTTGAGTTACAGTGTGTTTCTTCAACTCACCTACTTGTTCTATATAGTCCTCTTTAGCATCTAGTGCCATATAGGCCCATGCCAGTATAGGTTGTCTTTTTTTTTTTTCTGATAAGTAAGAAGAGATTTTATTAGAAATTAATGTATAGGCAAAGCCCATATACATAGGAAGTATACAGAAGAAAACACCTAAATAGATTCTTGGAAATGGCTTGTAGTACAAATGAACAGTGAACTTTTTACACCCCTTTAGACTTCCACAACATCCTATCCTCATCATTACCACCAAGCCTCGGAGAGTATAAAAAGCTGAAGAAAGCTGAAACTTCGTCAATCTCCCAATCCTGTACAGCTCTTGATAAACAAATATCCCACTAATTGCACCATTAGAATGACAAAGAAAATCTGAAACAGCCGCAAACTGATCTGAAACCAATCGAAACACACCATTGAGGGCCAAATCGCGGCACCAAATGTCAAACCAGAAACGGATCCTAGATCCCTCACCAACAGTGTAACTGACATGACTAATAAAGCCTCTCCCAGCCCTTGTTTTTTTGATAAGTAAAAGTGTATTAATAAAAGAATAGGCAACTTCCTATGTACACGGGCCATGCCTATTTTATTTTGATAAATAATATTTATCTTTTACTTATAAAATAAAAAAAGAATAGACAAAGCCATGTGTTACAAAGAAAGCCCTAAACTACGTAGGGACAATAGTCCAAGCACAAAGAGTTTAAAAAAGAAAGCTTTTAGTTCCTCCATCGATCTCTCTTTGTCCTCTAAAGTCCGTTCATTACGCCCCTTCCATACGCACCACATGATACAAATACGAATCATCTTCCATACAGCCCTTGATCTGTTGATTGCCTCTTAAATCTGTCCAGCTAGCCAGTGCTGCCACAACTGTCTTAGGCATAACCCAACCCAAATCTAGTCTACTAAATACCTCGTGCTATAACCCACGAGCTACATCACAGTGTAGTAAGAGATGGTCCACTGATTCTCCCCCCCCCTCCCAAATTCTTGCACATGCAACACCAATCTGCGATGATCACCATTTGTTTTCTCAAATAATCCGTTGTAAGGATCTTCCTCAAAGAGGCAGTCCACACAAAAAATGCTGCTTTGAGAGGCGCCTTATACCTCTAGAGTTTTTTCCACGGGAACTGAATAGGAGGTTCTTGTGATAGAGACTTATAGAACGAGCAAACCAAGAACATACCTTTACTTGTAGGTAACCACCACAATAAGTCAGCCTGCTGATTATTATTATGGAGGGAATACAAAAGGCTGAAAAGAGCTTAAAATACTGTCCATTTCCCAATCATTTGCCGCCCGGCTAAAATTAATGTTTCACTGAATTTGTCCCCCTGCTATTTCCCTAACGTCCACCATTGAAATTTCTTTTGCATTAGCAATCCTGAAGAGAGCAGGAAATAGATCCTTTAAAGCACCGTTACCACACCAAGTGTCATGCCAGAATTTAATTCTGGCTCCATCACCTAGGCATAGTCTTGAATGGTGAGAGAAAACCCTCCATCCTTTTCTTATGTGTTTTCACAAACCCACTCCATAAGCCTCTCTCACTTCATTGGAACACCATCCTCCCCATAAACCACCGTATTTACTCTCAATCACCATCTTCCATGGGGCTTATGGTTCTTTATGGTATCTCCCAACCCTTTCTAATGAACTTCCAAAGCCCTACACCACAAACTTCCTGAACTACATTAGAACACCAAACCCCCCAAGCACTTCCATACTTCCGATCAATGACCTCCCTCTAAAGCGACTCTCCTTCCGATTGATATCTGCATAGTCACTTCCCCAATAAAGCCTTATTGAAGATCCTCAAATTACGAATTCCCAACCCTCCAACCGAAATAGGGGAACACACTTTATTCCAACTAACAAGGTGGAATTTAGTTTCCTCACCCATACCACCCCATAAAAAAGCATGAAACAACTTCTCAATCCAGTTGGCCACCCCTCCAGGCAATGGAAACAGTGATAGAAAATAAGTGGGGAGATTAGAAAGGGTACTCTTAACAAGAGTTAGTCTACCCCCTCGAGATAAATATAGTCACTTCCAACTGGCCAACCTTTTCTTAACTTTCTCAACAACCCCATCCAAAATAGCACGAACCCTTTCTTTTTTGTAACTTAACTCTCGCAGTTTGATCATCTTTGTGGTTGTAATTCTTTTTTTTTTTTTTTAATCTGAATTATATTATTTTCCTCTGAAGATCAGTATATGTTGCTTGCAGTTGGCAAACATTGTACTGATACTGTCTGTACTAATTATTTTTGCTTAGGGGTTCCTAGCCTTGTTTTAAGTATCATGGTCACTGCTGTTACTGATCTGCACCTCAATGCTTAAGCTCTTTTTTATCTTTTTAGTTGTTAAGAGCATGTAGAACTCAAACTGTCTCAACTGCAGCTATCTTTAATTAAATCCACATTTGTATTACCTCTCGATCGAACCATTTAGATGCATTTTGGTTTCTTCAACTGTGAAATAACCTGGTTTTCACCTCTGTTATTATGACAGTAGGAGTATTCAGCTTTCGCTCGTTATCCTCCTTCTGGGAGTTGGCATTGCAACAGTCACTGATTTGCAACTCAATGCTCTGGGCTCTGTCCTATCTCTCCTTGCAATTGTTACAACATGTGTTGCTCAAATTGTATCCTCAATGAAGTTACATTAATTGAAAATCTATACACACCACTCTTTAGTACTTTGAGACATGCACAGGCATTGATGCTTTAGGCTCTGTCTTTGCTAGCAAAGGTCTTGCATGGACAACATGTTTCTCTGACTTTGATCTTGTTTAAGATCTTAATTTAGTTCATTTCAGATGACCAATACCATCCAGAAGAATTTTAAGGTTTCTTCAACCCAACTTCTATATCAATCTTGTCCATACCAAGCAGGCACTTTGTTGATCTCTGGCCCATTTTTGGATGGGTTTTTGACTGATCAAAATGTATTTGCTTTCAAATATACAACTCAAGTACTGGTGAGAATTAAAGCTTTCTGAAGCAGAAAACTCTTTCTTATCCCCCTTTTTTGTTCTTATGTTTGAAATCATTCTCACTTTCTCTGTTACAGGCTTTCATCATTCTATCCTGCCTAATATCCGTCTCTGTAAATTTTAGCACATTCCTTGTAATTGGAAAGACCTCCCCAGTCACCTATCAGGTTCTTGGACATCTGAAGACATGCCTTGTATTGGCATTTGGTTATGTCTTACTTCATGACCCCTTTAGCTGGAGGAATATTTTAGGAATTTTTATTGCACTGATTGGGATGGTTCTATATTCTTATTTTTGCACTCGTGAGAGTCAGTCAACAACTACCGAAGCGTCAGCACAACCATTTCAGGTCCTGGCCACTTTTGTTATTGTTTTGTCTTGTTCTCATAATAGTTCATACTTTAATTGCCCGACATTTCATCCATCTCTTGTTAAGTCCTTTGCCAACATGCTTTGTGAACTCTTTTTCTTTATGTTTTAAATGATGCCAGCAGGTGGAAGGTGAATCTGCTCCTCTGCTGAATGCGGAAAATGGAAAAGGTGGATTAATTGAGGCTGTTGTCCCAAAAGCCCCTGTATGGAATTCAAGCAAAGATTTGGATGCATGAAGGATTTTTCATACACCTAAGAGAAGCAGATGCAACCATGAGGGCAATGACGATACATGAGACCCATGTCTTACATCCCAAACTTGCACAGGTCTGAGCCTTAGTTTCCTTTTTAGTGTGGTTTATCATTGTATTGAGTTGATATCCTGACAATTAGCTCAAATGAAGTATGCATATAGTGGGTATTTTCTTTTTCCTTGAAAGCAAATATGGTCCAGCTTTGTAATCAGTTTTACTGAATTTATATATGGAATGTTGAATGCTCAGAATTTTTTTAGTGAATAAAATTTATAAATCTTGTTTTTCATTGTTATTAATTATAGATCAAGATAATAGCCTTTTATTTTTGGGGACATAGGAGGCCACCTGGGCATATGGGCTAAAAAAATGCAGGTAACCTTTTCTCACCCTCAGAATATGATCCCAGCTCTATGGTATCTTCTCATTTCACAACTTTTTACTTTCTTTAGTATCCTTTTGCTCTCTTCTTCAATTTAAATCTGACAAGTAAGTTGAAAGAAAGAAAGATAAGGAAAAGGGTATTGGGGGATACAAAGCAGATATTTTTACCATTTAGGACTATGTCATCTCATAGTACAAGGAGTTTATTTTATCAACTACTACAAGCAAAGTTAGCCAATGAGGTTGGCTTCCAAATCAGTGCCGTTACCTTCAGTTGTTTGAGTCAGTTCCCTGGCCCTATTTACTTGGTTCTTCCAATCAGTTGAAACCAAAGCACAGATCATCATGCACATACATGAAATCTGAGCTGCTGCGAGACCAAACCATAACCCCACAAAGCCCATCTTGAATGTAAAACTCATGAGTGCTGCAACTGGCAAACCAATTAGGTAAAAGGAGCCAAAATTAATGCAAGCACCAAGCTTAGCCCTTGCAGAGCCTATAAGGATTCCACATGCAGCTGTCTGGGGACAATTGCCTAGCTCACAGAAGCCTAATATGGGAAGGGCAATTGATGTTAGAGCAAGTACCTGTGTTTCACATGTAAACAGCTTGCCCCACCCATTTCTCACTACAATTGTGAAAGCAAAAGCTAGTATACTGCACACAACCGCCACAACAAGTCCAATTACGGTAGTCTGTTGAGCCCGTGCAGCCTGCCCAGCCCCCAACTCTTGGCCAACAAGTGTTGATAAACCCAAGCTAAGAGAGTGAGGGAACACATAGAGCAATCCTGTTGTTTGTATGAGGATTCCCATTGCAGCCACACTTTCCTGTGGATGACTTAGTAGGCCACACAGTAGCAGCATTATTTCATACCACCACCACTCCAAACAGACAGAGAGTACGCTTGGCAAGGCAAGGGTGAGCAGCGGTTTCCAGCCTTGAGAGCATGCATGTTTTGCTTTCCCATCCCAAGGTTTAAGTGCTGTCCTCGACTGAAAAAGGTAGACTAGCAAACCAAAGTACAAGTTTAAGGTAGTCCAGGCTGAGGCTAGAGCAACGCCTCTGATCCCCATATTCAAGTATACAACGAGGCAGTAGTTGATAGGAAGGTGGAGAATCATTGCACACACAGCAGATAAAGTGAGGGGTTTCGTTAGACTCTGTGTCCTTAGGAAAATCCTTAAGGGATGAAGGAGAACTTGGGCTAGCAAATCTGGAAGAGAATATGTTATATAAACCTTGGCCATAGACATAATATTTCGATCCTGACCTAGCCACAGTAGGATTGGCTCCATGTTTAACCACAACAGAGAAATTGGAATGGCTGCTAGAAAGAGGAGACACTGAGTCCTTTTGTATGTCTGGCAGAGAACCTCCCACTTTTTTGCTCCATAAGCTTGGCAACATATTGGTTCCATCCCCATGGCAAGGCCTTTCAGAACAGAGTAGCCTGTAATATTGGCAAATCCAATTGAGAGTAAGGCCCCTGCTAACTCAGAATTCCCAAGATGTCCCAAAAAGAGCATAGAGATGAGTGTCTTGAAGTATAAAAGCAGGCTTGATACAACTATGGGGCATGCAATTTTGCAAAGTGATGTAAGCTCCTCTGCTACCTGCATTTGGCCATAAACAGAATTAGGGAATACAAAAAATAAACATCTGAGCACACTTGGAACAAGGCTTGCAAAACATGATTGCTTGTAAGATATTTGTTCAAAATTGATATACCATAATGCTAAGTAGAACCGATTAACTGCACGGTGTTTGTCAATTTTGCCTTTGGGTGGGATGAACACACTTTTCCCTGTTTTGAAAGAATTAGGGTTTTCTTGACTTCTCCCGATACACCCACTTGAGATTAGATATTCTTACCAGAACTCTCTTATTTTACTATTATTGCCTGGAATACCCTTCCATGGGTCAACATATTTGAGGTCCGGCCACAAAATACGTAATACACGTCATGAATATCTATGGACAAATTGGTTCCCTTTTATGAATGGAGAAGGACGACGCTATGCACGTGGTAGGCAGTTGCATAAGCAGACAAATGTGGGTAGTTGGAATTTACTTATTGACCTTGAAATTTGTGGCAATACAATCACGTGCCAAACGCATCCTAGTGAAGCTTTTGGTGGGGGTGAAATTGTGTTTTTGCTTCATCTGTTTGGGAAAGATATCCCGTCTATATCTGCCAACCTGGTCAGGAGTAAGTGCTTGGAATTGTTTCCATTAATTGTCCTAAATTTCACTTTGTATAATTGCATCTCCTTCATTGATGCTTTCCCTCTTTGTCAACCTGCAGTTTTCCAATTATAACTTGCAAAACTAGTAATCCTCGTTGGTATAGGTGAATAGATATACAGGCTGTGAATCTTACCATATATTAGTTTGATCGTGGAATTAAACACATTGGTCTGGATGGTGGATCTCTCATATGTTTTCAGGCATTCCATTGGCAGTATAAATCAACACGTCATTTAGTTTGGACCTCGGTTGATTTTCATAATACGTTTTTTATTTGGTTTTTGATGTATTTTGTGTCGTGAATCATTTTTTTTAGTAAGCTTCAAAGTTTAAATTAGCGATGAATTACTTAATAAGAAAAGTAGGATTCAAGGAGGCTTTGGTATGAGTGCCCCGTGCCTACTTTCTCGTGTATACTTCTTTGTGTACTTGGGCTATGCCTGTTGCACTTTTTTTTATATAATCTTCAGTTTTTTATTAAAATATGAGTCCTTCATTTAGATTAGTTTGATTCCATTGGCACTTAAGAGGAGAAAATCGAAGTTGCTTTTGGGTGAGCAAAAAGAACATTGTCAAAGGAATTGTGGGGGCTTCAATTTGACTTGTTTCATTCAAGTTGGCTGGCTTTTAGTTGAAATGACACTGGCGCATCAGTTGAATCTGCCAGATTTGGTCTTTGGTTATCTGATTGTAACTAAATTTAGCATTTTCATTTTCTATGTGCTCTGTGCAAATTGGATCCCAAAACCAAAAGGTGGAGTTGCTCCCTCTAAGCAGGATGCCCTCCCCTGCTGGTTTTGCAACTACCTTAATTTTACCTCAATTTCCAGCAAAAGCATGGTGGGGACCTGTAAAGAAAAACATTTAGCTTAGAAAATCTAGATGCTTTTCCTTAGAAATCAAACTTTCTAGGAGGCACACATTGATCATTATAGCAGATTATGTTGTTACCTAGAGGAGAGGGGCATCCCTTGCTGTTAGTTGGAGAAGTTCAGGTTTCCCATCTCTGGAAACGCCTCTATGTCCATTAGTTCAGCATGATTAAGATTAATTTGATGGTGCAAATTGACAGGTTTTGGATTTTGCATAATGCATGGTGTCATTTTCAGGTAAATAATTGTGTGCGTGAGTTCATTCTCTATGATGCTAAGCAAGAAGTCACTGTCTAGCCCTGTTGGCAATTATATATAAATGTCTTTCACGGTTACTCCAATTTTCTGATAAACTGAAATTAAAAGCCATGCTCATTATCTCTCGACGCATTAGTGTATTTGCCGATGTGCCATTCCGACTTTTACTTATATGGAAAATACGTTATCACAAGTTAACATTAATGTAAACAACTTTGAAGGCAGTATAACTATAGCTTCGGCGCAAAATTGTAGTTTCTGTCGAGATGAAAGGAGGAAAAAAAAAAAAAAAAAAAAAAAGGTTACGAACAGGAATAATTCTACAAACAGATGATGAACTTGGAAGTGGTGCCTTGATCTGCAGCTGCCATACAATGATTTCATAATTTTCATTAGCATAATTGCATCCTTTTTCTTCCTTTCGTCTATCGTCTGTGTCATTTTATGTGCATTGTTTGAAAGGATATCATGTTACACTGATGGAGTAGGTTGAAGTGCTAAATGTCAAAGGGTTAGCTACTCGGGCAGAGCAAAGAGCGGAATGACAGAGGCCCAAATTGATACTGGGGGAGGAGTAGACATTTTAGAGAATGAAAAGCGAAAAAAAAGGGCGGTGGTATCGACACAATGGGGTCTAGCTTGTTTATGTATTATATATTCTATGGTCCATTGTAATCATACATACACTGCACATTTTTGTGATGGGTAACTAGTTTCATTTAAAAGAAGCTTTTCGAATCACTTTTGACGCCTGCCATGCTGAATCACAATTTGTCTTGGGTTCCTGTATGTACAAGAAACGCTAGGAGTATTTAGGAGAAAGGGATTGATTGAAGGTGACGTTTTCTTGGTGGGGGCGGAGAAACACCACCTGGGTAGATTTAATTAGCAGTTGCAAGGAGATGGCATATTTAATTAGTGAATAGAATGCTGTCATTCATTTTAGATATTTATTAATTTTTTAAAAAAAAAAACCTAAAATGAAAAATAAAATAAAATAGTTAAGACCTGAAGATGGGACTTGCTTGAAAACAAGCATATGCATGCTTTTCGGTTGAAATTGAAGGTTCGGGGCACAAGAGAGGAGAATTTTGTAGATGGGAGTGGGATTAACATGTCCTATCCTATCGATTCCATTGGGCAGACTGAGTATTGGGTTCCTTTGAAATTATAAAATTTGGAGATGGTGCAGCCCAACGAGTATTGCCATAGTCGGAGCCTGGACATTATAATGGACTAGAAAGAAAATTGATGGATAAAAATGTTAAGTTTACTCTAACATTCAAAGGTGCAATTAAAATATACAAAAGAGCGATTGTCTGTTGCTGAGCTGTTTCGGATATGAGCGATTGCCTGTAGAGTAGGTAAGCGTTGCTTAATATATTTGAAAATCAATAAATAAATATGAGATTTATATGAAAAAAATTTAATAATAATACTCTAGTTATAAATTGATTATATAAAAGTAATCCCACAAATTGATGTAACATGATATTTTTTAGATTGTAAATTTATTTTTATTATAAAATAAATCTAACGGACTGTATGAAATCACGCCACTTTATGAAATTACTTTTATATAATCTCTTTTACTGCAGTACTTTGGATATATATGTATATATAATATATAATATGGAATTAATATGTATATAATATATATATATATATATATATATATACACGAGAATAATGGTTTTCGGTGAAAAGCTTAGTGGGGGGATTCAGGAAAATATTTGGGATTGCCCTCAATAGTTGGGAAGTCCAAATACATAGCATTCAGAGGGATAAAGGAAAGAGTAAGGAAGAAAGTGCACAATTGAAAAAACAAATTCCTTAACCAAGCAGGTAAGGAGAGTCTAATAAAAACTATCATCCAAGTTATCCCTATCTATGCTATTGGTGTGTTCAAGTTACCTAAGCAGTTAAGTAAAGAAATCTCATATATAATGTTAAGGTTTTGGTGGGGTCATATGGAACAAGATAGGAAGAGACAATGGAAGAAACGGGATTAATTGGGTAGATCAAAGGCTGAAGGAGGTTAAGTTTCATAAATATAGAGAGTTTTAATCAAGCTTTGTTGGCAAAGCAATGCTGGAGGTTACTTACAAATCCTTCATATTTGGTAGCTAGAATTATGATGGAGAAATACTAGGGGTGTACAAAAAACTGTTGAACCGCCCATGACCGACACAGACTGGTTGCCAAAGATTGGAATTGGTCGAAAATGGCAGGGAACCGGTCGGCTAGCGGCAGCGTTTTAACAAAACCGATTGTTGTGGTTTGAGGTTGACTCAAACCGCTGAACCGGTTGATGCAATAATATATTATTTTTAAAAAAATTATATCAATCTGAAATGACGCCAAGTGGAACGACATTATTTTATTGTTGTATTTGTGTTTTAAGTACAAATTAAATGACGCCGTTTGGTATTAAACCAAACGGCAGGTATTAAACTAAACGATGTCATTTTATTTATAAAGTATGAAAAAAAAAAAAGTAGAACGGTGCCATTTGATATTAAATCAAACGGCGTCGTTTCAATAATACGTTGTCTTCTACCTTCCCTTCTCTCTCTCTCTCTCTCTCTCTCTCTCTCAGACGACCATCGCCGTTATGAGGAACTGAAAACCGACTGTGAACCACTAGAGAACTACCGTAGTTGATATGGCTTGTTTTTCTTCTCCCCATCTATCGGTTACGGTCGGTTGCTCCACCATTTTCCCTCTCGTTGGTCGACGCATGTTTTGCCCAAAAATCACGCAGAAGCGGTCGATTTTCACCCCTAAGAAATACTATAAAGGAGGCACTATCCTGGAAGCAAAACTAGGAGTAAACCCTTCACAAATATGGAGAAGCATATGAGATGCTAGAAATTTACTCAAGGAAGGACTAAGGTGGAGAAGTTGGAAATGGCCATCGGATCAACATATGGGGAGACATGTGGCTACCTATACATAGCACTTTCAGGGTACAATCTTCGAAGAAAGTACTTAACAAGGAGGCTAAAGTGAAGGAGCTGCTAGATATTAACAATAGAAGCTGGAAGAATGATTTAATTTATGAGATTTTCAATGAAAGGGAGGCAGGTATCATTTGTAGTCTTCCATTCAGTAGCCTGGGATTAGAGTATAAACTAATATGGATCATAAGAAAAATGGTCTTTTCTTAGTGAAGAGTGCATACCACCTGGAAGTTCAGAAGAAAAAAAAAAGGTATAGCATCAGGTAGTAAGGGGGATAGTGTAGTTTGGGAGAAAATATGGGCTCTAAATGTGCCTAATGGGGTCAAAGTTTTCATTCAGAAGGCAGTGAATGATGCTTTGCCAGCCAAACAGAAATTATTCATGAGGCACATAATAGACGGTGTTATCTGTCCTATCTACAAGACCATGAAGGAAAATATATGTCATTCTCTATGGAGTTGTGTAGCTTATACTGATGTATGGGCTGAACCTCTAAGTCCAGTTCATAAATGGTCCAATAGTGAGGATAATTTCTTTCATATTTGGGGTAATTTGGTAACAAAGTTGAAACAATAAGAAATGGAGGAGGTTGTTGTTATTCTCAGTAGAGTTTGGCAAAGGAGAAACAAACTTATATTTGAACAAAAGTTTGAGAGCCCGAGAACCTTAATCACTGCAGCACACAATGAGTTGGAAGATTTTAAAAATGCACAGACTGCTTGAATTAAACACCCATCTTCAATTGGAAGGGTAGATCAAGTTGTTAAGTGGATCAAGCCTGCTGTGAGTGTCTATAAGGCAAATTGGGATGCTGCATGTTGGATTAGTTCAAATATTTGAAATAAATCTTATCTTTTAGAGTTTCCATTCAATGTGATTTTTGTTAATCCCACATTGAAAATATAATCAAACTTTTAGTGGTTTATAAGTGAGTGAGTTTCATGATATATAAAATAGAATATAAGGTAGACACACAATGGTAGTGTCATCTAATGTGAAGTACACATGCACACACGTTGCATAGACATATTGATACTTTAGACGCACTTAGCACTTATGTATTGTCGCAAGTGACGGATTTATTTTAAAACAAAACATTGTTGCTATTTACATCTGTTTGTTTTAAAAATTAGTATTCAGAATTTACAATTTGCACACTATATAAACAGTATTGTAACCTGAAAACATAATTGTCAGATTCTTTTTTACAGAACTCAATTTATGAGTGGGAGACAATATTTGTCTAAGAGATAGATTAACAATCGTCTCATTGTTTTGTAATTTCCATCTCTATTTACCATTCAATTTCTAACAGTGCACTGGATGAAAGAAACAAGAAAATGGAATGTGGAATCATTGTAAGGGACTGGCAGGGAGAGGTAATTGCGGCTTTGTGTCTAATTGAGGATGCAGTTTCAACACCTTTTGCAGCAGAAGGAAAAGCATTATGGCGAGCTATGGTCTTTTGTGCTGAAATTGGTTTACATGCTGTAATGTATGAGGGGAATGCAAAAAAATAATTGAATTATTGATGCAGTAAACAACCTTGAGGAAAATTGGTCTGAGCATGGACAGATGATCGAGGATATTAAAAGCATCAAGAGGGACAGTGGACATCTAGATAGCAGTAATCTCTTAGATTTACTCCAAGAGAAGGAAACAAGGCAGTTCATCTTCTTACGAAGTCTACACTACAAGGTGAGATTGAGGTAGTTTGGTTAGAGGAATGTCCTGATGTTATTAAAAGTTATATTCTGTTGGAGAAATATTGCTATGATGTAATAAACGTTTTTATAAATCAATGTCACAATTTTAGATTTTTGTAATTTGATAGGTAAATTTTAAAAAAACTCAATCAGGTGATCACAATATTAATATGTCAGGTGACAATCACACGAACTAATTGAAAATTGACACGTGACATGCTCGTGTGTAAAAAAAAAAAAAAAAAAAAATCGTGGTATGAACTTAGTGAAAAATAACACAACATTAAATTAGTATTAAAAAAATTAAAGTGACGAGATTTGTACGTACTAAAATCGAATACGTGTAAGTTTAGCATGACCGACAACAATTTTAAAGAAAAATAATATTAACTAAACCCACTACTCGCACTCGCCGGTCGCCGCCCTATCTGTCACTCCCCAATTTTCGTTCTCACATACTACACTTCCCCAATACATCCAGACCTAGCTTCCCCTCATCTCCCATGGCTCTCCGTTCCCTATTGACCAGAAAAACCACCCTAGGTCTAGGCCTTCGCGGTCTTCAGACCTTCTCTCTTCCCGATCTTCCTTACGATTATGGTGCTCTCGAACCTGCCATCAGCGGCGAGATCATGCAGCTCCACCATCACAAGCACCACCAGGCTTACATTACCAACTACAACAAGGCTCTCGAACAGCTCGAGGGGGCTCTGGCCAAGGGCGACACCACCTCCATAGTCAAATTGCAGAGCGCCATCAAGTTCAATGGCGGAGGTCCTTTTCCTTCTCTCTTATTTATTTGAGTACGACTTGGAAATTCATTATTATGTCTTTATTATTTTTTATCCAATTTAATATACGTCCAAGTGGAATTTATTTTCTCCACGATGAGTTTCAGATTGCATATATATATATATATATATATATATATATTTTTGTATGATACATTTGGCTGATTTAATCGATTTGATTTGTTCTTTTCTGGTTGTCATTCTTTATATTATCATCTTTTTTTGTAACTAACCTGAAGAACAAAAAATAATCATCTTTGTTGTTAAGTTCATTTAACATAGTCAAAACGTTTTTCTTACAGGCCATATCAACCACTCGATTTTCTGGAAGAATCTCGCTCCCGTGCGTGTAAGTTTATATTCTTTTGGTCCCTTTGAAATTCATTTTTGTTTTAATTGATTTTTCTTTAAGAAACTTTGTTTACCCAGTGCCTTAAACATGACAGGAAGGGGGTGGTGAGCCCCCACACAGTTCCCTAGGTTGGGCTATTGACACTAATTTTGTTTCGCTGGAGGTGCTTGTGCAAAAAATCAATTCAGAAGGTGCTGCTTTACAGGGCTCTGGATGGGTGGTAGGTTTTGCAGCTTGTGAACTTCCCAACATCCATTTTGTGTCCCTGATCATTGGCTGGTTCTTTTAGTCCATGCTTATTTTATTTTTTCATGCATGGTTCTTTTCATTTGTGTCTGTCTTTCAGTGGCTTGGTCTGGACAAGGAGTCAAAGAAGCTTGTGGTTGAAACCACTGCAAATCAGGTATAATTTAGAATATCCAATCAGAAGGTCATACAGCAATAATCATTACTGTTTCCAATTTTCTCTTTGATTAAACATAATTTTAGCTATGTTCTTGCTGAATTTGTAATCCATACTGCATCAAATTCGTGGTCACTTGATGATACTGCTGTCCTCTTTGTGTGGCAATGGCTTTGGCTCATTATACTTATAAAAAAAATTGCTTTGACTCATTATAATTTAGGACTTACATTTAAGGCGGTCAGGGTTTTGAGTTCAATCTGATTCTGTTCGTTGCACAGAACAGTTGGCTTTTAAACTTTGTTACTGTCTTGTTTTGGGTTTGATCTTATGCTGGATATGTGCTTCTATGTAAACCCTCATTTTTATGAGGTCTGCAATTATGAAGAATTAAAAATAAATAAAAAGATTTAAAGTTGGTGGTCAACATGCTTTTGTGCATGGTTTTTTACTGTGTAATATACTTTTTCCAAAACATGTCTGATTATCCAAACATGCATACAAAAACTGAATTCTTATGTTAAAAATCTTCTCTGATTCTGAGTTTTTCTTTTCAGGACCCACTGGTAACTAAAGGACAACATTTGGTTCCATTGCTTGGTATAGATGTTTGGGAGCATGCGTACTACTTGCAGGTAAATTAGCGTACTTAAGATTGCTAATGATGCTTCAAAGGTGGTTGCTTGATGTTTGAAACTTGCAACTGTTAAGTTTTGTAGATGTTTTTTATTTGTAAGTAGGATTTGTGGAGATTTACTCCCCTTTCTACACGTTGGCCTGGATTATGCACAAGCAACACATGATAATTTTTTCCTTCTATGGTCATCTTCAATCTTTTCCTCTTTGGTATTTTTTAAGTTGTTAGAAAAGTGGCATATAGGATTAGTTTGCAGGAAAAACCCCTAGGAGTTGGCTCAAGTGGTAAAAACCTTAGTCTTGGTGGTATGCTCCCTCCAGGTCTAAGGTTCGAATCCTTTTGAGTGCAAACAATTTCTAAGAGCCATCAGACGGGGGGAATTTCCCCTTGAATTAACCGTGGTGCACTTGTGGAAAACTCCTTGCCGAGGGCCTGTGCATCCCTGGGATTAGTTGGGACTTTGTTCTCGGATACCTGGTGCTAATTAAAAGAAGGATTAGTTTGCAGGAAACCTCCTTCTATGATTATTGGGCCTCTAGGTATTGAATATTCCTTACATCATGTTGTCGGAGTAGAAGAGGTTAAGAGAAGGTGCACATGAGGTTGCCTTGTTTAATATAACAAAGCCGTTATTGAAAGACTGCTTGATTTCTATTCTAGCATTTGTAAATTTTGTTTTCGATTTCTGTTTTTTTAATAGTCAACTTCTTTCTGAAGTGTCCAGTGGAGCATCATCCCCCAGTTCGGGAATGGCAAAATTTATCCTGATTTTATTCTTAGCAATCATATGACATTTTCTTTTCTTTTCTTTTTCATGTTGCAGTACAAGAATGTCAGACCAGATTATCTAAAGAACATATGGAAAGTTATTAATTGGAAGTATGCCATCGAAGTTTATGATAAAGAATCAAAGTGAGGCGAATGAGAAGATGGGCTTCCAGAATTTGTCTTTTGAGGTGGCCTGGTTAATGGAATAAATGTAATGTTGCAACTGTGAGGGACGGAGTCACGGACCCTTATTTCTCTTTGGGGTGTTTGATTACCGGTGCATGTCATGTATGAGAATCGAATTGAGTTTGAGCTATATGCTCTTTGTAGCTTATGCTTAATCCAAAAGATTGAGATTTTACCCAATTTTTCATTTGTTTGGAATTGCATGGCTTACCTAGCAACTTTCTCTCAAGTTCGATTAGAACATAATATATCATGCCAGAAGGATTGAGGTTACTTCATGTTAATCTTTTTATATAATATAATATATATATATATATATATATCTCTCTCTCTCTCTCATGATCTACTTAATTAAAAAAAAATGTTATTCTAAACTTCATGGCCGGAATAAGTAATTTATTTAAATAACTATTACTAAAATTTAAACGATCACATGAATGTCTTTTTATTAAAAAAAAAAAAAGAAAAATGCTTCTTGCACACGTCGAAGGGGACACGCCGCATACACGGGTCCAGGTGGCATTAATGAAACGGTGTGCAGCACCAGTCCTCCGAAATCGATCATGACCTTCGTTGCCTTTCCCCCCTTCAGAATTGGTTCTTCGTTCTTTCCCCCTTCAGATAAGATTAGGGCACAGCTGCGGATTGAACACAACAGGTAATCCAATTCATCTCCTTCTTCTCTCTTCTAAAACCGGCTTCATGTTCTTCTAATATTTCTTTCATTTCTTTTCTTTCACTTTTGGATAATTTCAATAAGTTTCTAAGAAGTAATGGCGAGGCATCGTTTGCTACCCACTATTTCCTACGTTTGCCACGGCGCAGTTTCTATAAGGCCATGCATTTTTCACGCGCTAGTTTTTCTAATTATACTATTGGTGATCTTTTGAAGAAAGAATGCCATCCTGTTTGGTACCCAAAAGAGAGGACCGTCGAGAGTCAAAAAGTTTTTAACTTTGTGAAATTGTTGCAGTAATTTCCTTCAATTAATGCTTGGACACGTTCAATGAGAGAAATGAGGAAAGAATATGTACCCTTTTACTCGTTCCCCACAAGGCACTAGCTGACTAGCATGGACGTGAGAGAAGGGAAATCAGGTGCAGTGGCCTAGGGTTTAAGATAATTAAGGGTCATTCTGAGTCAAGCTTGTCTTCCCCTGCGCCCCTCTTCATAAGCATCTTCCTGTGTGGGGTGCAAAACGAACCGTAATTATCATCAATTTGGCTGTTGATCCAAATGCAAATATCTAAATGATTCTGGGAGCTAAAATGCGTTGCAGCCGATTCTGGGTTTGAAATGGGTTTCCACGGAGTAATCGAATTCTGTTTTTTTTTTTTAATAATATATCGGCTCACGTCAGCGATTCCGCAACGGGTACCCAGCGGCGGGTACCTGTAGCAGTTCTGAAAAAAAAAAAAGGTTATAACATATTTTCTAGTGTGTTTATATAACTTCAGGTAATTTCGTCACGTGATATATGCTAGTAGTGTTAAATAAATTAGAAAAATAATACTATACATCACATCTCCATCTCATTTTCATTACATTGTATAAAATGTGGCATATAATTATTAAAAAATGTTAGAAGGAAGCCCCTTTTAATGAAGCACACCACACACCCTCCATGTCATCATATGTGAAATGTCAATTTTGCCCACTTAAAACTCTTTTCTTTCTTCTTCTTTCTTTTTCCACCTTTTCTCTCGAGTTGCTTAGAGAGTTAGAGGCTTTGAAGACCAGAGAGCTAGGGTTTTTATTTATTGATTGCGTTTCTGCATTAGGGCTCTTGCTCTCAAATCTGAGTTGCTTAGAGTTTCAACTTTCAAATCTTCACTAGGGCTCTTGACGGGAACCAGCTCTCTATTGAGCTACTTAAAGGCTTTCAAAACTTCATATATATTCTCCGTGGTTCTTATTTGTGAAAAAATTCTTTGATTTTGTAGTTGATGGCGAATTCTCTAGTTTGTAAATATTGTAGTTTGTATGGGGCTTTCCATTCCGAAATGTGAATTTTGTGGTGATGTTGAAATGGTGTGGTGATGCTCTGGTTTTGTGGTGATGTTGAAATTCATGTTGTAATGGTGAATTTTCTAATTTGAATTGGCCTTAAAGAAATCTTGGAAAGCAAAACACGTTTAGTCCTTTTTCAGACCTATCTTTGTTGATACGTGATGGAAAAATTTTATACACCACACTTTTATCTTATTATACAAGATATGGTACATCTATCACTATTAGATAATCTTTTATTGGATGATTTTTTTATCATCCAATAATGATAAATATGTCATATCTTATATAGTGAGATGAAAGTGAGATAGTAATGTAGTGTATAACATTACTCTCTATTTTTTGTTTTAAAATTTAAATAAGATGTTTCGTGTGGTGTGCTCCACTTAAGGGGCTTCTCTATTGTGTTGCTATTCTAAATAAAGGATCAAAGGTAATAACTATGAGAAGCGCTATAGAGAAGCCCTTAAGTGGAGCACACCGCATGAAACAGCTTACTTGAATTAAAAAAAAAATGTAAAAAAATTATGTTCCAAATTCTCCAACCTTTCTCCTATTGGACCCCCCAAAAATCGTCTCTCCCAAAGCCTAACTTGCCCTTCTTCCTTTTTACAATTTCTCTCCTATAAGCCCCTTTCTCGTACACACTATATGAATGTTAAGGCAGTATCTGTGACGCCCCCAACTTCCATGTATGGAAATATGGAAATAGAGGTATCGGGATGATGATAACACGGGTCACTCATTCCATCGATAAGTGTCAAGTATGTGTACATACAAAAATGTACAACAAAAAACAATGCAACAGAATAAGTTAAGTCGAACAACTAAATACCAGAATTGTTTAAATACAAATTCGCTTAAACAAAAGCGTATAAAAAAATAATAATACAATTGTCTAGCAAAACATAATATAAACCCAATACATAATTCAAAAGCGGGATAACAATTTTCAATATATAAGCAAATGGCACCAAATCACTCATCTGCCGGAGCTGCTTTTTCAGGCTCAACCTCCTCATCATCTGCATCAAAATTTATGCTACCACGAAATGTTACTGCATGTAAGTAATAATCCAAACAACTCATGAGATAAAATATATAGATGCAATCAACAAATATGCATACATATGATGGATTATGCATGAGACAAAAAAATCATCATTTTCCAGAAAAATGAATATTTTCCAACTCATGCCAAAATCTCATTTTGGCCCAAAACATATATAGTTCATTAAAACATATGCAATTTTTCTAGAAAATAGACCAACATAAAATCTACCATTTTTCCAGAAATTGATCCACATAAATCCTTCTATCAAAACCGGCCATTTTCCCAAAAAATGGCCTAAATATCCAATTTTACCATATGTACCATGATCTCCCTTAAGGATTATCCGCACACTTTGGCTCTCATCGTCACACCGCAGGTAACGACCATGCTTGTGACTTCATAACGAGTGATACCCAGCTCTACGCCCAGTGCGTACCATGACCAGACATCCTCTAGTCCCTGCTAGCAAAGGGGCTATAGAGCCAGCACGACAGTTTTACCGTATCGTCCGAGCCTGTTGTCACCCAGCGACAACCCATGTGATGTCACTCAGTATATTCCACTCCCAAGTGATCAAAGGAGCTCCACCGAGATAATGCCTCATCTCGGCTTGGGGTCATGATACACATGCACTCAAAAATCTTTTTTTACATGAAAATCCAGTTTTCAAATATCCACATGAACATGTATGAAATATGCGAAAATCCAGTTTTCCTTTACAAACATGAACATACATGCACTTATGCAATGTATGACACGAAACAAATATCCAACAACCAACAAATACCAACATCGACCAATCACACAAACAACTCCATCTTCCAATCCATCCAACCCCCGACTCCTCAGACTCAGCCCAAAACAACCAACCAATTCACAGTAAATAAGAGTTAGCACAAAAATATAATTAAATCTCAAAAGTTATTTAGAAAAATACTTACAGTGCTATAATATAATTTTCGGAAGATCAATGAGTTGCAAAAAGCGGCGGCAAAGCAACGTTACAATGCAAAATGCACTATGGTCGTGGGTCTCAGAATACCCAAATTTGAATAGAGACAAACGAAAACTGGGGAAGGCTAGGGTAGGACTTAGAGGTATTAGTGAAGCCAATGGAAGTAGTGGTTGGTCGTGGGTGGCGGCGTAAAGGGTGGTCGAAAGTCAAAAAGGCCAAATTGGAAAGTGAAATGGTTGGGTTTCATCGGTGGCGGATTAGGGCTGGGTGGTTTGGGTTGTTGGAGGGCCGGTGATGAAATGGTGAAAGAATGGTTGCCAATGGTCAAGCGACAGCAGCGCTGGAGCACAAAGAAGCCATGACTTCCAGCCATGTTTGGGGACTAACGACAGCACAGTTAGGGCTGAGAACAGAGGGGGAAGATCGCTGACCAGTGGGGAAGTGAATTGGAGGGGCGGTGACAGTCACGGATGGCGTTGGGTGGAGATGAAGGAAATGGATAGGAAGAGGGAGAGAGATGGGTCGTGCGCGGGAGAGAGGAGGAGTATAGGAGAAATAAGATGAAAAAATAAAAGAAAAGGAAAGGAAAAAGGAAAGAGGGAGAAAGAAAAAGAGAAAAAGGAAAAAAACGAGAGAAAGAAATAAGGTCCAATTCTCACAACTTGGGTTACAAAACTGATTCAACGAAAATAATTTTAAAACAGTAAGTTGAATAAATTAATTTCAACGTAGTCACTAGCTAAAATCAAATAACTAATAAAAACCAACAACTCAATAATTTAAAGTTAAAAAATAAACTAATTTAAATTAAAGAGCAATTTAAACGTAAAATAATAATTAATATTAATAAAGCATATCAAAATAAATTTCACAACTTAAAAATCATAAAATAAATATAACAAAAATTCGATAAATTTAAAATAAGAGAACAAATTTTTTGAATCAATCAAAATACTCTTTCAATAAAAATACACTAAATACAAGGTATCACAATATCATTCAAGATGTTCTAGCAATTTGAAAAGTCATTTATGCTCTCATCACATATCAACAAAGTTGGGTCTGAAAAGGAATGAAACATGTTTTGCTTTCCAGGATTTCTTAAAGGACAGTTCAAACTAGAAAATTCTATTACAACAAGAATTTCAACATCACCACAAAACCAGATCATCACCACAATGACCACACCATTTTAGCATCATCACAAAAATCACATTTCAAGATGCAAAGCCCTATACAAACTAGAGAATTCACCATCAACTACAAAATTATAGAATTTTTTCACAAACCAGATTCACAGAGAAATATATGTAAAGTTTCGAAATCCTCTAAGTAGCTCAAGAGAGATTATTCTGGTCGAGAGCCCTAGTGAAGTCAAAACTCTAAGCAACTTAGATTTGAGAGCAAGAGCCCTAGTATAGAAACGTGATCAACAAACGCTAGCCCTCTGGTCTTCGAAGCCTCTAACTTTCTAAGTAGCTCGGGAGAGAAGGTGGAAATAAAAAAGAACTTTAAAAGATGATAAAATCTACATTTCACATATGAACATGGAGGGTGTGCGCCGTGCGGTGTGCTTGATTAAACTTCTGGCTAGATTTTTGTATTTAGGAACCAATGGGAGGAAAGTACAAATACGAGAAAAAGTGGGGTTCCTCACTCTGCTTGGTTGGGCGCGTCGTGGTTCATGCGAGTATAAAAGGGCATTCCTTTTTCTTTCCGTAGACGCAGTCCCCAGCAGCCTCCAGCGGCGTAAACCCTAGCAACCATGGTTGGATAGATCTTTTTTTTTTAATATATATATATATGTAAGTAAAAGTAAAACTTAATTAAAAGAAAAAGGCATAGCCCATGGTCGGATAGAGCTTATCAAATAGAACGTCAAGTCTTCGTTGTTTCTACTTTCTACTCCTTTCGTCGTAATCTTCTAGTTTTCTTTTGGTAGACTTTCAAGCGCAGGAATGGTGGGCGCAACAAGCACGGCCGTGGCCACGTCAAGTTTATTCGCTGCTCCAACTGCGGTAAATGCTGCCCTAAGGTATTGATGTAAACTACATATCGATGTCAATTTATATGAATGTATCTCTATGCATTCAAATCCTCTTATAGACATTTTGTATGGTTTTCATCTGTGGAAATACCTTTGCAATTTTAATAATACGTGTTTTATTTTGTTGTATGATAGTGATTTAAATTGCTGATATGCGTGTAATTGTGCTTCTGTGAATAAAATGTCTGAGAGTAAAAGAACAAATTGTGTTTGTTTGCATTTTGCAATGAGTCGGTATTTTTCATATTGATCATAAGCATAGACTTCTTTGAAATAATGATTTTTGCTGTGTATCATCTTCTCAGATCTTTGTATTTTCTTTCTATTCTGCCAAATCTGCTTAAAATATATACGTGCAACTGGTGCATATATGTATATTTATGCGTGCCATTTGTGGTTCCGCTAAGTCTGCTGTTGTCAAGTGATTGGAATTACAAATACTTGTATGATTGCGAATTGTATATATGACTTAAAACTATAGATCTCGATTTTTAATTTGGGTTATGTTGGAAAATGTAAAAAAGGACAAGGCAATCAAGAGGTTCCTCGTGCGGAACATTGTTGAGCAAGCTGCAGTTAGAGATGTTCAAGAAGCCTGTGTCTACGATCGTAATATACTTTTCCTTGCATTAATTTCTTCTCTTTCTTTAACCTTTATACAACTGCTGAAATGTACATTTTGTATGCAGAATATGTTCTTCCCAAGCTGTATGCAAAGATGCTGTATTGTGTTTCATGTGCGATTCACTCTCACGTTGTGAGGGTCCGCTCTCGCACTAATAGAAGGAACCGTGAACCACCACAGCGCTTCATCCGGCGCAGGGTATGCTTTTGCATTACACGATGCAGTTTTGTGATTGTTTTAATTTTTGCATATGGCTTACCTATAAAAATAAAAATAAAATTCTGCCTATTGTTCTGCTTGCTTATGGACGATCTTATCAATTCTAACAATGATATTCTAATTAAAAATGCATTTTTCCATTGATTTTAGTTTTTACCTTATGCGGTTTGAGATTTGAGGATGAACTTGCAAATTTTGACTTGGTATCTTTGTTTTAGTTGACATTGCCTAGTTTCTTGCACTGTTTCTCATTTGCCTGAAGGTCTCGAAACTTGCCTAATGCTTTCCCTGCCAACAGAATTTTTTAATTGAGCCCACCAAAACTGTCCCTAATCATGCTGAAAATTTTCTTTAAAGGTCCAATAATTTTTTCTCCTTAAAGGAGCTTCTAAAGCAGGAAACAGAATCCCAGAAATGTTGTCTTATGTCAAGCCAGACTTCGGTCTATTATCTAGCCTGTCATCGTTATTCTTTAAGCATTGCGAGTTGGAAGCCTTAATCTATGATAGTTATTTTTTAAAGACTGGAGCAGTTAGTTTTTGGTTAGTATCTGATGTTGTATGTCAGATTTGTGTTTAGTATGGTCCAGTATATACACTGGCCAAATGCGTACCTAATCCCTTTCAAAGGTGTGGATGTGATATGCAAGTAGGGCGAAAAATTTGTTTATTTTAAAAGTTATGTGATATGTGTTATAAACCAAGTTCAAATTGTATTGTATGACCACATTTAGCCATTAATGGTGTTTTTAGGTACACTTACCCCCTAATGGTGATTTTAGGTACACTTACCCCCCAATGGTGATTTTAGGTACACCTAACCTCCTTTGTACTCTTTACCATTGGATTGATGACAAATGTAACAATCATAACCATTCTTTGTACCAAGAGATCCCTATAAATAGAGGGAGTCCTCATTTGTATAAGACACAAAAGAAATAAGAGAAAACAAAATTCTCTAAACATTTCTCTCATATTCAAGATCTCTCTATCTTTTGCTCTCTCTCTTTTCATTAGTTTCATAACACGTTATCAGCACGAAGGTTCTGACGATCTTGAAGCTAGTAGGCTTATACTTCAAGTAAGTGTTTCAATATATTATTTGTAGTTTCCAAATGAATATGAAATGTTATATTCATTATTATTACTTGATTAAATTTTATGTTTATTCACATATTTTTCATACAAGTTTTATTTATTTTTATATACTTGTTATGAATTATTGATGATAAGA
Source organism: Carya cathayensis (assembly GCA_011037825.1). Taxonomy (NCBI): domain Eukaryota; kingdom Viridiplantae; phylum Streptophyta; class Magnoliopsida; order Fagales; family Juglandaceae; genus Carya; species Carya cathayensis. The sequence goes on along the minus strand of QGSO01000194.1, from coordinate 218,661 downwards.
TCTATCTTGGAATAGAAATTGAGCATCCCTGAAGGATCGATTTAAATCAATAATTTTATTGAGTATCTCATAATAAAGGATCTATTGATTCTGTGAGATAATTTAAGTGAGCAATATGTGTACCAAAAGGCTCATTATGATTTATGCACCTGAAGTTGCATAATTGAAAGTGTGTTGAGAAAAACCACTAAAGAATATATGTTTAAAATGAACGCCTCGAATGTGCTCCTGAAGTAGCAATATCGAGTGTAAAAGTTCATAATATATTCTAAATTTATATCTGATTTTGTAGTGGCTAAGCAAAATAATGAGATTTTGATAAGAAATCATGAGCCACGTCCTACTAGTTTCACATCATTCCCTGAAGTGAATGAAATTGGATTTATATCATTCCCAGAAGAGAATGACGAATTGTTTTCAAAGAATCCAAAAGATTGGACGTGGTGATGAATATATTTATAGTACTTCAATGATTTCGAGCCAGAAGCTCCTATTAAAAATATTATCAGTTTTCTCTTTGAGATGATATTATGTTGATGAATCAAAAGTGATATGATTCAAAATATTTGTATCTTTTCATGATTATCTTGATCATCCAAAATCAATTATGATAAGTCGAATGATTTTCATATGGACGTCCATAAAAGAACCAGAAGATTCTTTTACTATAAAGCTTTACCACCAGAAGTGGAAAGAAAGTTTTACCACCAGAAGTGGAAAGAAAAATTTGCTAGAAGCAAATAAGATGAAATAATTCGACGTTATCATGATTATCATAGGTGAACTGGAAGTTCATATGATAATTAATGTATGGATGCAATAAGATAAAAGGTCTCATATTCTAGCTGCTAAAATCCCAGTGAGGATTGAAGTCCCTGCAGGGCAATTAAGAAATTTAGCAGTCTAATGAACATAAGACATGTATGAAAGCATGTGAGACCTATTGATACAAATGATAAAGCATCTCGGAAAGAGAAAAGCATAAAGAAAAGAATTTGGTGCTCCTGAAGAGGCCATACCCACAAAACAAGCAATAAAGTCCATCTAAAATTCTCTCATAATGAAAACTCCTGAAGAGTATAATACTCCTGAAGAGTACCTCCTGAAGAGGTTTTCATGAAATGTCTTCCCTTGAAGAGGGACAGGTACCTGAAAATAATGAGATCTCGATATTACATTTCATGAGTAAATGAGAAATTATGGAGAGAAATAAAACCGTTATCGACAACGTATTTTCATATAAGATGACATTTGATATTACTAGAAGTAATAAAGAAAGTGAGCTCAGAACCGTCGAAGAATACCGACGTAAAATATTGGCCAAAATAGAAATAAACAATTCCTGCAGAATTGTTATCATGTGATGCATATGGACTTGAAATCCAAACACCTATGAGGTGATGCTTGTTGAATATCAGTGGGTATTTGTATAAAGGAAATGAAAATGTGATATATAAATCACGAATATATTTCCTGCAGAAATAATATTGATATATTTCTGAAGTTAAAAAGATCATATTGAGATTTGTATTAACTTGATAGTTACCAAGAATTTGGGTATGCAAGAAGCATATAGTCCTGAAGTACATATTCTATCAAGTCTTAAAATCCTTATATGATCTAATGCAAGCTAAACGTATGTGGAACATACTATTTTCATATATTTTCAGTATTTATATTATATTTTATTGCAGTTTATATAGATAATTTAAATGTCATTGAGGCTCCAGAAGAGCTCATGAAAACTGCAGAAAGCAGGAATTGATTATGAGGCTCCAGAAGAGCTCATAAAAACTATAGAAATCAGGGATTGATTATGAGGCTCCAGAAGAGCTCATGAAAACTGCAGAAATCAGGGATTGATTATGAGGAAAAATAATCTCCTGTTATGGATGCAATCACATTCAGATTTTTGACTAATTTGGTAGTTACAAAAATATTGGATATGCAGTTAATGGATGTGGTCACTGCATATTGATATGGGTCATTAGACCAATGCATATATATGAAAATCCCTGAAGGATATAGAATGCCTGAAGCTTCTAATCTGAATACATCCAGAAATATATATGAAAATCCCTGAAGGATATAAAAATGCTTTAAGCTTGTTATCTGGTTACATCCAGAAAACAATCCGGATACATGTGGTATAAATGCATTAGTGAATATTTATTGAAAGAAAGATTTGAAAGTAATCCAATATACCCATGTGTTTTTATTAAGAGATTCCGGATTTGTTATTATTGCGGTTGATGATTTAAATCTTCTTGAAACTCCTGAAGAGTTCAGAAGAACTGCACATATTTGAAATATAAAACCCTTTCGGTTTCAAGGGGGAGATAAATGTGCATGAGAAATAAAATAAAGCATCCAGAATATCTACCAGAAGATAGATACACAAATATGAATATTTGTGAAATTTTATTATCTTGAAGCAAAAATTACAGAAATTTGAGACATTTCGCCTCATTCTTTAAACGCTCTTGTTCTTCAAGAATCTGCATGGCATCTCTGTCTAAAGGAGTAGGCAATCTAAAAGAAGATTTAAGCAGAGATTTTAATTTCCTATTCTCTTGCTTTATTGATTCTATCTTCACGTTAGACTCCTGAAGAAGTCGCTGAAGGATAAAAATTTTCTCATGGAGTTTGTCCAAATCATAAGGTTTGGATTGTAGTCGCTGAGAAAATGCATAAATAGTTGAAGAGTAATGGGCACCGAGATTTACAAGCTCATAGATAGCTTCAACATCTGACTTATTAGTCAGATTAGCACCTGTGGTAGAAGCAGGAACAGCTGATGAGCTAGGTGCATAATACCTTATATATTGGCCATGAGAAGATTGCTGAGCCATTGCAGAAAAAGAATGCAGAAAGAGATTGCAGAATAAAAATGCAGAAAGAAATTGCAGAGTAAGAATGCAGTATGATTACAGAAAAGTGAAGAAGATGAGATGCGAATGAAGATGATCTGAACATCTCTTTTATAGAGAAAAACTAAGCACCTCTATTGATTCACGGCATCCCTCGTGAAGCATCTCTCTACAAGAGACGAGGCGTAGCATCATAGCCCTGCGGCGCCTGATAGCAGATGTAGCATTATAGCCTTTCGGCGCCTGACAGGTACATAAGAACTGTAAAATCCCGCGATGCTTGTCTGGCCTAAAAAGATGGCCACCGTTTTTGAATATAGAGGTTTGCGGCTTAATTTTGATAACTCCTCTAGTAATTATGTTATTTACAAGAACTCCAGAAGAGTAGTGAATTCAATGATCTCGGATCAATATGGTGAATTTCACTATAAAGTCCTGATTACTCCAATGGTTGCTCGATAATTTGATGAGCAGAAAAATCCATTTCGTCCTGAAGACGATGGAGAAATTTTTGGTCCTGAAGTACCTTATCTCCAGTTCAATTGAAGCCCTGAATATGTAATTATTTGGATCAAGTCCACAATTAGATGGATATACAGATGCGAGTTATCTATCAGATCCACACAAGAAGATCATTGCAATTCATGAGAAGAAAGTTGAAATTGATGTCAAGAAGATACGGTCAAGAAATAATCTGGTAGATTTATTCACTAAAGCATTACCAACTGCAACATTGGAATGCGGAGAATTGAAGACATATTATCATGTACTTTTCAGGGGAGTAAAGTCTTAAAAACTTGTGCTGATTGTACTCTTTTTCCTTCGCTAAGGTTTTATCCCACTGGGTTTTCCTTTGCAAGGTTTTAATGAGGCAATCTTAAAGCACTTGGCGATATACAGAATATTGTACTCTTTTTCCTTCGTCATTGGTTTTTTTTCCCACTGGGTTTTTCCATGAGAAGGTTTTAACGAGGCATATTCTTTATATGTGGTCATCCAAAGGGGGAGTGTTATAAACCAAGTTCAAATTGTATTGTATGACCACATTTAGCCATTAATGGTGTTTTTAGGTACACTTACCCCCTAATGGTGATTTTAGGTACACTTACCCCCCAATGGTGATTTTAGGTACACCTAACCTCCTTTGTACTCTTTACCATTGGATTGATGACAAATGTAACAATTATAACCATTCTTTGTACCAAGAGATCCCTATAAATAGAGGGAGTCCTCATTTGTATAAGACACAAAAGAAATAAGAGAAAACAAAATTCTCTAAACATTTCTCTCATATTCAAGATCTCTCTATCTTTTGCTCTCTCTCTTTTCATTAGTTTCATAACAATATGGAATATTCTTACTTTTACATCCAACAAAAGGCTTATTATGGCCTAATAGAGATTTATGTAATGGGGTTACAGTAACAACGCTTACCAAGGCGGCTCAAAACAATGGATTTGGCAATTACTTGAACTGACAGGATTCTTAGGCTAAACTCCATTTTCTGTGCAATTTAAATGATATCTCAAACAGATTTATTTTCTGAAGATTAGCTCTGGGTTATTTTGTATAATATTGAACGGATTCTTTGATAGATTGCATGCAATTACCTGCACTGGTTAGTTTGACATGCATTAGCAGACATCTGGTTCATTGCAATTTGGTGAATTTTCAGGATGATCTACCAAGGCCAGGTCAGCCTGGTCAAGCACCTCGTCCTGCTGGAGCTGGGAATCCCGTCCGTGCTTAAAACGCAAATCAATTTATTTATTCTGGCATGCTCCTTTTATTCTGTGGGTATCTTGAGTTTCTAGAACTTTTTCAGTTTTGGAGCAAGTCTCAATGTTGGATGATGTAATTTGATGAGAATGCAAATGGAAAATCCGCAAGTGATATTATTTTCAGAAAGATGGTTATTCCGTTTTGAATCTTACGTGGCACTTTTGAAATCGCCATTTCGTCAACCCTCTATTCTTCTTGCTCTACTCCCATTCTTTTATTTAAGCAACACCATGGTAAAACATCTGTTTTGAGTCTCGGACATGTGAAAACGATATGCAAAGCTGTAACGTAGCTGGCAACGCATTTTTGTGGGATTGGTTTTGCCTTCTGATGGTGGGTTTCGTTGGAAACTGTAAATGTAGCCCAGACAGGCGCCACCTGGTTAATATCTTTCAAGGCAGGCCTGATTGCATTTGGATGATGGAAAGTTAACATGTCCCTCCCACATTAGGGTTGCCGGGCATATCGTGCCTTAAAACAAAATTTAAGGCACTTCAATTATGTTATGCGAGAGATCTGAGATGATTTTAGTATTGATTCAGAATCATTTTCATCCATCTATGATTTTTAATCTGTCGAATCTCAAACAAGAAATGGACTCCAGATTGTAGAAATGGACGCGGAATCGAATCTCCTTCCATTGAACATTGCACATCGTGGATAAATGTGCTGGCAACAAAACTAGGTGTAGCTTTGACGTCCAGTTTGTTGAGCAGTATAACTAAACCTGCCAAATCATAATCATTCACCAGTGCAGGAATTCTGTAGTTTCTTGGCAATTCTCATGCATACTGCCATGGGACAGTTTGTCTTGATCACATTGGAAGAAATGTGTGACCTGCTAGCTACGTACCCTTCCTGCATGAAACCAACTCGGTGTATATTTCATCTTCGGATACCAAAAAGCATTCCCATATGATCATCCAAGTCTAAATAAACACAACGAGGATGTATGTGACTTGCAACAAATACAAACGTCAAGTGTTTCTTGGCTAATCACAACCGAAATGCCAAGAGATTACTGGGGACATTACCTGGTGCATGGCGCTCATCATGATCCGGAGGGGTGGAGAATTTATTTTGGCACGGCTTGCCACCTGGAACATAAATTAAAAACTACATTTATTATTTGCAAATATATTATATGGTAGAAGACAGAAACTGATGAAAAGATATTGCAGGAGAACCTCATCCAACTTGATGTACCCAAATGACAATTTGGGGTCACTTTCATCTACCATCTGTTTCAAAAGTTTCTCAAGTTCAACTCCATTGAAATTGCCCACCCAACCCCATTGCTCCGCCAAATTAAGCATTTGTGTGACATAGGCAGCATTGTGAAGAGGTCCCGTCCAAAGGGGCCCCGAAACCACAAGGGATTTGGAAACCTGGAAACAAGTCGAAATACCCAACAGAAAATTTGCATGCAAGGTAGAGTAACCCTGTAGAGGAACATAATACCTTTGAATCACTGCAGGGGCAACTCATATGACCTAGGTCATCCCATGAAAAGGCTTGAGAGCTTCCGCAGCTGTGGCAGTAGCCTATGAAACCATAATGCCTGCCATTAACGGTTGAAGCAAACGATAATCAGCTACATATAAGAGCATTCACATCCGATTTCCCATAATTTTATTTAAATTTTAGTTAGAAATCACACTTCATATAATTTTCTCCTAAATTTTACTCATATTTAAAAAACCTCCTACGGTCTATTCCTTATCATTTCTCTATTCTATTAAAATAATCAATTTCTATTATATCTTAATATTATTTCTACTACTTTATTTCAACTATTCCCTATAAAATATATATAAAAACTGATTTAGGGGATGAATAGTAACTCCCCAAATATAGAATCACTGTTCACATCATAAACCTATACCTTCAAATAGCGAATCGGATGGAGTGCTTATTTTGTCAAAAAGTTAACTTGACTCCTTAAATTTTAGGGATAACAGTAGTTTAGGGCACCGAATGGGAATGCTCTAATGTAGATAAATCACGAAACATTTTAATGCAAAACTAAAGCAAAGGTATATCCACATCTACCTATGATCAACAAGCTTCCCACGGTTCAACTGGAGCATGACTCGAAAAACAGGTCCATGGTACGAGTAGTACGAAAATAGCGGTGTGACGCGATAGCCTAGCACAGAAGCTTCCCTTACAGCTCCGCCTATAAGCATCCGCAAACCAACCTCATTCGAATACGGCATTGGGCGAACATAAGCCCCATATGCAGCTAAAGATCTGTCCTAGCGATAATTGAAATACACATTTCATCAACTGTCCTGTTGGAAGCAGCAAAATGGCATAACATGCAGGCTAGATAAATAAAGAGTTAATTCGATATAATAATCAATTCAGAGGTGTAAAGTACGGTAAACCAAAGCAGCTAAAGAAAAAATGGGAGGAACACAGTCCGTCGAAACGTGAACTGGCAAGCATAACTGAGCTTCAACATCTCAGTATATCATAGGCTTTACTCGGAAGGCGTCCTGGGTGACGTCTCCCTGCACTAGTAGTATATGTAAATGCCTATAATCTAAAGAATCAAACTGATTCGTGAATCGGATCCAATTACATGGCTGCAAAACTGAGGAACTCACTGGCAAGGCCGGTGACCACCGGATGTGTATCCATCGGTACAAGTAACATAAAGCAACCCATCCAATTTCAGCGCGTTCATCGCCGACCTCAAAAACGACGAATCGCTTCCGAACGAATCCACGTCAATGAAATCGAAAAACTCTCTTTGCAGGTAACACTCCGCCATGACCCGATTCGCATCGAAGTGCGTCACCGTCCATCTCCGCTCTTCCTCCAAACCCCTCCGAACCACCCGAGATAGATTCTCCGAGATGATCCTCCTGTACTCGTCGTTTGCATCATTCGCCCAGACGAAATCAGCCTCAGCTTCAACGAGATACCGAAGAGATCGGATCCCGCAACCGCACAACGCATCAAGAACCCTCAATTCACCTTTGGATTTCTTGTAGAGCGAGGCAGCGAGCACGCCTAGGTCTCGACCCGTAGCGCTCTCTTGGCGAAAGAAGGTGTCGCCGGTCTGGAATTCGAGACCCCTTTCGGTCAGACACTCGGATTTGCAAATGTTATTGGATGCTGGCTTCAATTGGCAGGGGTTGTTGAATCTAGAGTTAGGGTTTTGGGGGATTTTTGCGTTGAATTGAAAAGGGGGAACTAGGGATGGAGTACTGAGGTTGAACATGGCGGGAAATGGTTTGGTTGGCCCGTAGCCTTGATAAATAAAGAAATAAATAAAATTGCACTACAGGGCCACAGCCCACGGGTTGTATGATGTCTGATAATCCGGTGGAAGATCCAGATGTATAAGATGGTGTTTTAAAAACAATTTGTTTATTGACCGACTCTGATATTACCACGTCTGCTTTAAAATACTTACAAATATAGACTATTGGCTGTGTGTGTGAAAGAGTATCTCAACTAATCTTGCAATGCACACATCTTCCCTAATTGAATTTTCTATAAAGAGAAATTCTTCCAAATCAATAACCTTAGGAATATAATTATTTAAAATGTATAACGCTTGATTTAGGGCCAGTTTTGATACTAAAAATGTCTCAAAATATAATAATAATAATAAAATAATACGAAAATAGTAGTAAAATAATCTGATAATATCTTAAAACAATTGTGTTTCCAAAAATATCGTTATGCCCTAAGAACAGTGCACCCCTTCAAAATTAAAAAATATTTGTAACGTACCCATTCATGCCGTGCCATTATGTCGTGCACGACAACCATATTGCTATGGTCACTTAAATTAAAATACTGTCAACATGGCATCTCAAAACAAAGATTTTTTTTAAAACAACATAAAATAATAAAACCTAGTTGTACGTAATTGAGTTGTAATAAGGTTGTTACTCTGTCATTTTTCTATTGTTATTCCAAAGAAAACTAAACATGGAGCGTTAAATAGATTACATCATCAACACCATTAGACACCAAGTTATTATTATTCGCAGCATTCTTTGCACTACATACATTACAGGATTTAATTTACATTTGCATGAACAATATGTTACAGGTATTGCTTGCGAACCCTTTTACCACCAAAAACTCATACACCAACCCGGCGACAGTATCTGTAATGCATGAGAAGGACCCACACTACTGTTAAAATGTTGCTAAGGGATCCAACAAGCTGCATAAATGCTTTAAACCTAAAATAGCCGAACATCCAATGGGCGAGAACCCCGCTAATGGTATGATGGCCTAAATCACAAAGCGAGACACTGTCTGGGGGGTGAAAATATAAATCTGACAGTCGTGGGCATCCACTCGGCCACTGAATGATGACACTGCATCTTCTGTGACGTCTTTTTGCTGCAAGCAGTCATGATATTAATCATAAAAATACCTTGGAAGATCAAAAACTCGAATTAACTTGAAAGGTTATAAAGGTTTTTCACTTCACTTGTAAGCCAGATGGGTTGTATAAATTGATTTGCTTAGACCAAAAAAATGTTCCAATTTGTCATCGGAAAATCCTAAACTGTTCCAAGTTAGTCAAACAAATCACCTTGACCCAATGTCCAACATGCACTAACCCCAATCAAGTTCCCTGACCAAATCAAAGTTTGGCAGATGCATGGTCGATGCAGCCAAGTACTAAACTAGTTTCGAAGGATAGGGAATTAAATTTCAAAGGTTAGTATCCTTAAAACCTCTAAAGATGTGTTTTTTTTTTTTAATAAGTAAAAAACCTCTAAAGATATTGAAGGTGCCTTCTAGCTTAATTGGTGAATTCTTCCCAAAGACCTAGGACCAAACCCCACTTTCAATCCGAGGTTTAGGGGATAGAACATATATAAACATACTCAGAAAGGATTTTGAAAATCAAAGATTTTTTAGATCAGAATGCATCTTCCAAACACAACTGCTTTAGGATGCTGTAAAGGAATCTTCTGGGTCAAGGTCTGAGGATTTAATGGGGACATCAATTTGGCATGCATGAAGCGAAAGGGGGAAAGGTTCTTTATATACCATCTCAAGGACTCATCTGAAACCTGCCTGTGAAGCGACCAGTCAGGCCTTCACTAAAGATCAAACTCTTACTAAATGTTCATGCAGGCAACTTTCCTCACCTGCCACAAATCTCTAATTGAGACAACGGTGTTGGATTCAAGCCCAAGTACATCCCATCCAGCAGTGATAGTGGCCACTTTCGAACAGCGATTCCAAAGAGCAACAACTAGTCGATGTCCAGATAGAGGACCCGCCCAAACCTGAAAGGCATAATCATATTAAATGAACCAAGTTTCGTTATAGGTACAATATATATACAATTAGCCATGAAATTTCCGAACCGTCAACAAACACGTATACTTCTCGTTGTTGCTCATATTATTTTTGTCTGCAAAAATCTTATACACAATTATATCCTCTTAACCTTACATTTGAGAACCTGAGAACTTTTATATTTTGTTTTCTCACTAAAGACAACATAAGCACGTGTATATGCACCTATTCATAGGGACCGAGGTTTAGCCAGAGTATTTGATTGTGAGAACAAAGTGAATAAAGAATATCCTCTTCAATCAAAACCCTGTATGGGAGGGAGCATGGTGGAAGTTTTACCAGCCTTCAGTTAGAGAATATTTGGAATGAAATCACATTTGGCTTGGATACAATTTTTTTTTATCGGTAAAGATTCACATTTAGCTTGGAAAAGATTCATCAGTATTTATATATATATATATATATATATATATATATATATATATATATATGTATGTATATGTTACTTTTTTGAATTGCTAGGTTACATATGTGCTCCATGGGTTTTTGTTAAACCTAAGGTTTCAAGTTTTGTGTAATTATATATTTACACATGGATTTTGATGATAACAAATGAATTCATAGAATAAAGGAGTCTCAAGCTCAAGTTATCTACACAATGGAGTCAAGCACATCAAGAAACCAAGCATGAGCAAGAAGGGAGCAAGTTCACATTAAAGTCATAGAATAATGTTGTAAATCTCTTTAAAATTCGAAATTAGGATTAAGGCTCAAAAATTAATATTTTATCATAAAGCATTAAAATACATTTTCCACATGTGCATGAATATTTTGAAAATTAAATTTGAAAATTTTGAAAGATAATTGATTGTCATCTTTCACATGTGCATGCCATGATTAAAGGGTTGAACTTTGAAAATATTAAAGATGATTGATTGTCATCTTTCACATGTGCATGTTTTATTTGAATATTTTCAAAAGTGATTGATGCTTTTCTTGACTTATGCAAAAGGAAGATGCCTTTGTTTGAAAATTTTGAAAAGTAAAGTGTGCTCCTTTTGTCATATGCAAAAAGTAAAAGATTAGGTTTGAATTTTTTGAAAAGTAAAGTGTGCTCATTTTGTCACATGCAAAAAGTAAAAAGATTAGGTTTGAAATTTTTGAAAAATGAATGATGATGTCTTTGACATGTGAATCTTTTTAAATTTGAATATGAAGTCTCATATGCCTATAAATAGATCATTTGAGAGCTTCACATTCACAACACCAAGAGCATACAACTCTCATTCAAAGCTTTCATTCTCTCTTCTCTAAGCATTGAGCCTTAATCCTTTTTCATTTTGAGAGATATAGGTTGTGCTGTATTGTTCTTATTTCACTCATTGAGGAGTGTTTTCTGATATTCTACCCACTATCAATTCTTGTATCAGTAAAAGGGTGTGTACAACCCTTGTGCGTGTAGAAAGTGTTCTACACAGGGAATCGTTGAATCACCACGTGTAAGGTGATTGCAAGTGTAGAGGGTGTTCTACACGGATCCTTTGTAGCGGTGTTGTTCAAAGGTGTAATAGGTTTTTACCTCCACCTGAAGGAGGTTGAATAGTGAATTCGGGGATCCTCAAGGGGTAGCTTGAGGCGAGGACGTAGGCAGTGGGGCCGAACCTCGTTAACATACTGAGTTTGATTCTCTCTTACCCTTACTCTTTATATTTATTGCTATTTCGTATTTTGTTTATATTTGATATTGTATATTTGATTTATAATTGTTATTTTTTTAAATACAACTCAATTCACCCCCCCTCTTGTGTTAGTCATCTGGGCAACAATTGGTATCAGAGCTAAAGCTCTGTTATAAGATTAACTATCTTTTGAGTTAAGATCTTATGGCTAACATTGCAGCTTCATTTGGTGAAGGTCAATCTAGCAGTCGGCCTCCACTCTTTTGTGGAGACAATTATTCATTCTGGAAAGTTAGAATGAGAATATTCCTTCAGGCTCAAGGTCGAGAGATCTGGAAATGCATTGTAAATGGACCTTATATTCCAACAAAAGTGGTTGGTGGAGTAAAGGTCAAAAAGGAAGAAGAAGAGTTTGATCGTGAAGACGATAGACTTTATACTTTGAATTTAACTGCTATGAATTTATTATATAATGCTCTCAATGGTAATGAGTTTAATAGAGTAATGACTTGTGCTACGGCAAAAGAAATTTGGGATAACTTGGAAGTTACTTATGAAGGAACTTCTCAAGTTAAGGAATCAAAAATTTATATTCTTACTCATGAATATGAAATGTTTAAGATGAATGATGATGAATCTATTTCTAGCATGCACACTCGTTTTACTAACATCATAAACAGTTTGACAGCTCTTGGTAAAGTTTATTCCAAAGTGGAAATGGTAAGAAAAATTCTCAACTCTCTACCAAAACGTTGGGAATCAAAAGTGACAGCGATTCTTGAAGCTAGAGACCTCAAGAAGCTCGAAGTGAATGAACTCATCGGGTCACTTATCACCCATGAGTACACATTGAAAAGAGGAGAAGAAGAAGGAAAGCCAAAGAAGAGCTTGGCACTTAAAGCTGTTCCTCATGAAAGTGAAAGTGATGAAGATGAGGAAAATGACGATAAAGATGAAGAAGTTGCGATGATAACAAGAAGAATTCAGAGATTCTTAAAGAAAAATAAAACTCCTCCGAGGAAATCATTCAAAAAGTTTTCCAAGAAAGATTCAGGTAAAAATGATACTTTAATTTGTTATAAATGCAATAAGCCTGGTCATATCAAGCCAGATTGTCCCCTGCTAAAGAAAGATCGAAACAAAGGCAAGAAAGCAATGAAAGCTACATGGGATGATGATTCAAGTAGCTCAGATAGTGAAGCAAGCAATGAAGAATCAGCAAATCTCTGTCTTATGGCTAAAGATGATATTGAGGTAACAAATTTTGATAATATTGAAAATCCTTCATATGAAGAATTGCAAAATGTTTTAGAAGAGGTATATGAAGAATTTGAAAAATTGGGTATCAAATATACTGCTTTGAAAAAGAAAAATTCTTCTTTAACAAACGAAATTGATATTTTAAGAAAAGAAAATATTGTTTTGAAAGACGAAAATCTTGAGTTGAAGAAAAAGAAAACTGATTTAGAAAATATTGTTGAAAACTTTACGAATGGAAAAAGAAATTTTGAAAAACTTCTTGGTAGTCAAAGATGTGTTTTTGACAAGGCAGGCTTGGGATATATGCCAAAACAAAAGTTCAAACCTTATAAAAACTTCTTTGATAATCCTTCTACATCAAAGTCTAATATTCAAAATTCTTTTCATAATAAGTTTGTCAAAAAAGGATACTATTATAATCATTCAAGATTTTCATATATGTCACATGCTATTTGTAATTTTTGTAATAGAAATGGTCATAATTATCATACTTGTCCTATTAGAAGAAAACATACAATGACTATTAGGGCCATATGGGTACCTAAAAATCTTGTTTCTTCTAATACTAATAAATAAAGGACCCAAAGAACTTGGGTACCAAGAAAAATCATTTTAATTGTTTTTATAGGTATGCATGAAGTCCTCTACAAGCAAAAACAAATGGTTTTTAGATAGTGGATGTTCAAGACACATGACGGGAGACAAGACTAAGTTCTTTGATCTTAGATCTAAAGAAGAAGGACACGTGACATTTGGAGACAACTCGAAAGGGAAGATCGTGGGAATAGGTAAAATTGGTAATAAATCTTCTCTCATAATTGAAGATGTTCTACTTGTTGAAGGTCTAAAACATAATCTTTTGAGTATAAGTCAATTATGTGATAAAGGATTTACAGTTACTTTCAAAATGGATAAGTGCATTATTTTGAATGATCATGATTATAACATTTGTTTTACTGCCTTTAGAAGCAATAATGTTTATACAATCGATTTTGAAGAAATTACCTCACAAGATGCTATTTGTTTTTCAGTACAAAATGAAACTAATTGGTTATGGCATAGAAGACTAGGTCATGCCAACATGGAACTTATTTCCAAACTTTCAAAAAATGATCTTGTGAGAGGTTTACCAAAGGCAAATTTTCTTAAAGACAAAATTTGTGATGCATGCCAATTTGGTAAACAAACAAAAACTTCTTTTAAAACCAAGAAATATATTTCCACTACTAGACCACTGCAACTGATACACATGGATCTTTTTGGACCAAATAGAGTTGCAAGTCTAGGAGGAAAATATTATGCTTTTGTTATTGTTGATGATTTCTCTAGATATACTTGGGTCATCTTTCTTGCTCATAAAGATGAGGCACATAATGCTTTTACCAAGTTATGCAAGAGAATTCAAAATGAAAAGGGCTATACTATTTCAAGTATCCGAAGTGATAGGGGAAAAGAGTTTGTTAATAAAAATATTGAAACATTTTGTGATGAAAATGGTTTTGTGCATAATTTTTCTGCTCCTCGAACTCCTCAACAAAATGGGGTAGTAGAGAGGAAAAATAGATCTCTTCAAGAGATGGCAAGAACAATTCTTAATGAGAACAACTTGCCTAGTTATTTTTGGGCCGAAGCGGTAAGTACTGCATGTTATGTTATAAATAGAGTTATGTTAAGGTCTAAATTAGATAAAACCCCCTATGAGCTTTGGAATGAGAAAAAGCCCAACATTGGTTACTTTCATGTATTTGGATGCAAATGTTTTATTTTGAATGACAGGGATAATTTAGGCAAATTTGATGCAAAATCGGATGAAGGTATTTTTCTCGGGTATTCTACAAATAGTAAAGCTTATAGAGTATTCAATAAAAAGACTTTAACTGTACAAGAATCTATGCATGTAGTATTTGATGAATCTAATTCTCTACTCTCCAAGAAATCCATTGATGAAGAAACAGGAGGTATAAATAATACAGAAAGTCTCAATCTCAACAAAGAGAACACAATAGAGGAAGTCCAACATGGAGACATCAGGAAAGATCATCAAAATTTAATACGAGATGCAACCAAACAGTGAAAATTTGTGAAAGATCATCCAGTGGAACAAATTCTGGGAGAACCTTCACAAGGTGTAAGCACTCGATCATCTCTTAGAAATATTTGCAATCATACTGCTTTTTTATCTCAGATTGAACCTAAAAATATTGATGAAGCACTTCTTGATGAATCTTGGATTCTAGCTATGCAAGAAGAGCTTAATCAATTTGAAAGAAATGATGTTTGGACACTTGTTCCTAAACCCAAAAATCATACTATTATTGGAACAAAATGGGTTTTTAGAAACAAGAAAGATGAGTCCGGAGTCATTACTAGAAATAAGGCTCGACTTGTAGCCCAAGGTTACAATCAAGAAGAAGGAATTGATTATGATGAGACATATGCACCAGTCGCAAGATTAGAAGCTATTCGAATGCTACTTGCATATGCTTGTTATAAAGATTTCAAACTTTTTCAAATGGATGTTAAAAGTGCTTTCTTAAATGGTTTTATAAATGAAGAGGTATATGTTGAGCAACCTCCAGGTTTTGAAAATCATATTTCTCCAAATCATGTTTTCAAACTCACAAAAGCACTATATGGACTCAAACAAGCTCCTAGAGCGTGGTACGAGAGACTCAGTGGTTTCTTGATTAAAAAAGGTTTCTCAAGAGGAAAAATCGACACAACTCTTTTCATTAAATACGAAAATGATGATATTCTTTTGGTTCAGATTTATGTTGATGATATAATATTCGGTGCTACTAATGAAAATATGTGTCAAGTTTTTGCTAAGACTATGCAGGATGAATTTGAAATGAGCATGATGGGAGAACTTACATTCTTTCTCGGATTGCAAATTAAGCAAGTAAAAAGTGGGACATTCATCAATCAATCAAAATATATTAAGGAATTGCTGAAGAAGTTTGGGATGGAAGGTGCTAAGGAAACTGGAACACCAATGAGCCCATCTACTAAACTTGATAAAGATGAATCCGGTAAGACAGTTGACTCGAAAGTATATCGAGGTATGATTGGTAGCTTATTATATTTGACAGCCAGTAGACCAGATATTATGTTCAGTGTGTGTTTATGTGCACGTTTTCAATCATCTCCAAAAGAATCTCATTTAATTGCAGTTAAGCGCATTCTTAGATATCTTAGTGGTACAATTAACCTAGGGTTATGGTACCCTAAACACACATCTTTCGATCTAATCAGCTACACAGATGCAGATTATGCTGGTTGTAAAATAGATCGAAAAAGCACTAGTGGAGCATGTCACTTCTTAGGTCATGCATTAGTTTCCTGGTTTAGTAAAAAACAAAATTCTGTTGCACTATCTACTGCTGAGGCAGAATATGTTGCTGCGGGTAGTTGTTGTGCTCAAGTTCTTTACATGAAGCAACAACTTGAAGATTTTAAACTCATGTATAATCACATTCCAATCAAATGTGATAATACAAGTGCTATAAATCTTTCAAAAAACCCAATACAACATTCTAGAACTAAGCATATTGAAATAAGATATCATTTTCTTCGAGATCATGTGCAGAAAGGCGATATAGTACTAGAGTTCACAAACACACACGATCAGTTAGCAGATATATTCACAAAACCTTTACCAGAAGATAGATTATCTATGATTAGAAGAGAAATAGGTATGATGCATATTATGAATATCTCTTAAAAGACAGATCAAAGTTCATAAAAATAGATAGATTTTTCTTAAATACTTTTACATAAACTTGAGGTTCTTAGCCTCATGTTTGAGACGCTCATTCTCTTCATACAATATCATGTCATCCCTATTCATGGGAACTGGCAAGCGGAATGAAGAATCCAATAGAGATTTCAACTTTTTATTCTTCTGCCGAAGGATTCCTTCCCTTGTGTGAGACTCTTGAACAATTCGTTGAAGTACAACAATTTGTTCCTTAAGCTTTTCAACCTCATGGTTTTTTGCTTGAACCCGCTGGGAAAAAGCAACAATAGAGGATGAGTAGCGAGTCCCGAGACTCACCAAGTCGTAGATAGCATCGGAGTCTGACTTATTTGCCATACTATTATTTTCTTGCTGCAACATAGCACCAATGGCAGCTGCAGAAAGGACAGGAGGTTGAGATGTAGAAGAATGAGCCATTGAGAAAGGAATTGAAAACTTAAAGCGAGAATGTTGAAGGAATGCAGATGAGTTATAGAGATAAGAAGAAAACTTGATGCGGATTGGATGAACTTTAAGACTGTTTTTATAGAGATAGTATAAAGAACAAGACGAGCTATCATCCAAGTCAAAGAGCAATGTGTTTTTTCCCGATCAGTGAAAAAGACATTTTTTTTAGAAACTCGGAGCCTTCAATCTCGTTTGTCAACAACATCAGGCGATTTGTTTCTATCTTCAACCGCACTAAATTCATAGAGTTAGGCCTCGAGGCTTTGCAGGACTTGTCGGGTCACGGACGGCTCTCTTTTTCAACTATCTACAGTGTATTTTAACGCACCGTTTTCTTCAGTCTATTTACTTGCTGTCGATCCTTTTTAATGATGCCAAAAGGGGGAGAAGTTTTAGACTAGAACATTAATATTGTTTAAATTGTTAAACTTGTTATATATGCTTGGAATTATATTTATTTTTTTGCTTGAAAAACTAACGCACATTCTCAGGGGGAGCTTAAGTATTAATACAGGCTTCAGGTTCTATCAAGTATTTGTCATCATCAAAAAGGGGGAGATTGTTAAACCTAAGGTTTCAAGTTTTGTGTAATTATATATTTACACATGGATTTTGATGATAACAAATGAATTCATAGAATAAAGGAGTCTCAAGCTCAAGTTATCTACACAATGGAGTCAAGCACATCAAGAAACCAAGCATGAGCAAGAAGGGAGCAAGTTCACATTAAAGTCATAGAATAATGTTGTAAATCTCTTTAAAATTCGAAATTAGGATTAAGGCTCAAAAATTAATATTTTATCATAAAGCATTAAAATACATTTTCCACATGTGCATGAATATTTTGAAAATTAAATTTGAAAATTTTGAAAGATAATTGATTGTCATCTTTCACATGTGCATGCCATGATTAAAGGGTTGAACTTTGAAAATATTAAAGATGATTGATTGTCATCTTTCACATGTGCATGTTTTATTTGAATATTTTCAAAAGTGATTGATGCTTTTCTTGACTTATGCAAAAGGAAGATGCCTTTGTTTGAAAATTTTGAAAAGTAAAGTGTGCTCCTTTTGTCATATGCAAAAAGTAAAAGATTAGGTTTGAATTTTTTGAAAAGTAAAGTGTGCTCATTTTGTCACATGCAAAAAGTAAAAAGATTAGGTTTGAAATTTTTGAAAAATGAATGATGATGTCTTTGACATGTGAATCTTTTTAAATTTGAATATGAAGTCTCATATGCCTATAAATAGATCATTTGAGAGCTTCACATTCACAACACCAAGAGCATACAACTCTCATTCAAAGCTTTCATTCTCTCTTCTCTAAGCATTGAGCCTTAATCCTTTTTCATTTTGAGAGATATAGGTTGTGCTGTATTGTTCTTATTTCACTCATTGAGGAGTGTTTTCTGATATTCTACCCACTATCAATTCTTGTATCAGTAAAAGGGTGTGTACAACCCTTGTGCGTGTAGAAAGTGTTCTACACAGGGAATCGTTGAATCACCACGTGTAAGGTGATTGCAAGTGTAGAGGGTGTTCTACACGGATCCTTTGTAGCGGTATTGTTCAAAGGTGTAATAGGTTTTTACCTCCACCTGAAGGAGGTTGAATAGTGAATTCGGGGATCCTCAAGGGGTAGCTTGAGGCAAGGACGTAGGCAGTGGGGCCGAACCTCGTTAACATACTGAGTTTGATTCTCTCTTACCCTTACTCTTTATATTTATTGCTATTTCGTATTTTGTTTATATTTGATATTGTATATTTGATTTATACTAGTTATTTTTTTAAATACAACTCAATTCACCCCCCCTCTTGTGTTAGTCATCTGGGCAACAGTTTTGAACCTAATACAACATCCTCCATCTTGTTATTACAAAAGGAGAAGATGCCTTTAGAGGGGATGCTTGGGGAATGAGGTGAGATGAGAAATTTGTAAATAGTAGTAAAATGGTTTGTGAATAGCAGTGAAGTGGTTTGAGTTATGATGTTTTATTGGGGTTTTGGGAAAGGAGAGAAAAATTTGAATAAAAATATTATAAAAAAAGTTAAAATATTGTTAGACTAGAATTTTTTAATATTATATTTGTTTTGGGATGAAAATGTTGAATTGTCTTTTGTGTTTTGTTTGGAAGTTTGGAAAAGTTGTAATGATTAGGTAGTGATTAGATGAAAATTTTGAATATTTGAAATTGAAAAGTGTTTTGTATTTGAGTGATGTTTGGCAATGAGATGAGATGGGATGAGGTAGAATGAGACAAAACATCTTCCAAACAACCCCTCACTGTTTCCAAAATCATCCATATTCCATATCACAGGCAGTAGCACCATTTAAATATGCCAGAAAGGGGAGCAAGAGGGGGAAAACCTGAAGGCAACCATCTGTTCCCGTGACATGAACTTTCCGTCCCTGAACCCCAAGTGGGTCTGCAAACAGTATTCTTGTTCACTTAGTTCTGTGACTATAATTTGAAAACTTTGGGGCATGTAAATAACATAGAAATAAAGATAGAATGCAATTTTTGTGCAGCGACTAAAGAAAAGCATTTATATATATATATATATATATAGAGAGAGAGAGAGAGAGACTGTGCTTCACCTTGGTTAACAGCAATGACCTCCTTATTGGTTAGAATCTCAAAAGTTTCTGCAGTCATATTTCTTACATCACAACCGATCAAAAGTGGGGCCTGCAAGTTTGAGCTCATAATTTTGTGTTTGTGAAAGGTTAAAATAATTGATATAGTGATTGAAATGAAGCAAGATTCATTCACATAGAGCTAAGAGAATCCACATAACAGAAGTCTTAGGAATACCATGGATACCAATATAGTTACTAAAATGAAGCAAGGTTTATTCACATAGACTGCTAGGAGAACCCTATAACAGAATTCTTAGGAATACTAGTGACTGCTATAGATACAAATACTTCAAAATTCAACGCTACTTGAAGTGGAATATTGATCTGATAACATTGAGGCATGTGAAGAAAAAGCACGCATGTTTTCTACAAACTATTACCATAAGATTGCTAACTATACACCGAAGAGAAACACACATTAATCTACGAGAACAAAAAAGAAGCAAAATTCATATAGACCTGTTTTGAGCATCTGTCACTAAGCTATCAATCAGAGAGGCTGCCCAGTGCATAATTATCGTACCAAAGTCCACATCTAAGCATTGTGGGACTCTCCAACACCTTTCTCTCATGTCAAATCCCTAAATATGCAAACATACTTGGCATGTGGACTAACAAACAAACAAGTCCTGCTCTGATATGTACCATGTTAAAAGATCCAACCCAAAGACATAAGCCACTCAGGCACAATTAGTGCCCAAACACCCATACCAAATTACACAAAATAACTAACATATAGACTCCCCAACACCATGCCAAAACCAAGAAAAAAGTAGAAAAAATTGAAGAGAGACCTTCATCAAAGCCCAGATGCTAAAATGAGCTCGATACTCCTGATATGTCATGCCTCCATTGCCAACTTCCAACATATCTGGATCTGCCCAGACAAGAAAATAAAGAGAATAAAAAAAACTAGTTCACAGATGAAGTTGATTGCTGCATTTTCACAGGCTACTTTGTCTACAAAGATCATATTTTACCATTCCATCCACCGGGTCCTGCATAGGCTGCCCATTTGTCATTCAGATCGGCAATTGTAGTCATGCTTAAAAACAAAAGAAAAAAACTTAATCAATATGACAACCAACATGCTAATTAAAAATCTACATTTTTAACCCAGTTCTTTCTTTGAAGCAAACGGTAAAACTTGTACATAATGTGTTAAGATTTTGCAACCAAGCCTGCAAATGCCACACAGTTTTCCAAGGAGAAAGGGCACTGCACTAATCAGAAGAGTGTGAAAGAGCTTTTAAGGACCCTTTTTTTAGAGAAATACATCGTTTATAAATCATAGAATTGGAAATGAGGTGAAATCTCTAGACATGTAAAGGGGTCACGTATTACAATTAACCATATTAACCAACTCTTTAATTTGCATAAATGGACACTTCCATACCCAACTAACAAGTATATCCATCATGATAGTCGTCAATCCTAAAGCTGATTCTAACATGTTTAATTCAATGGCCTGTGCATCCTCGCTATTAGTCAGGATTTTTTTCTGGACACCCAGTGATGATAAAAATATATATATTTAATTCGATGGAAAAATACACATCTGGTATCCCCATTGTAGACCATATACAATGACTTCAGTGCAGACTCTTTATAGACAGAGCATGTCGGGTAATCAAGTAGCAAAGTTACCAAAAGCACCAACACATCCAAGTTACCGCCAACTAAGAGCTAGGAGTCCAGATAATCTAACCTTGCCCATGAATCATTAATGTCATCAGTAGTTCGCCAGCTGTTTCCAACCTTGCCGGCCCATAAGGCTGGGTCATCCACTCCCCTGTAAAACCATAAGGTAAGGCCAAAAAATTGCTGTCAAGGTAAATTTTTACCATTCTAGGTATCTATCCAAAGATACCAATAAACTGTATTACCATTCACAAATTGAATAGAAAATAGTGCGGCCAGTTCCATTTAGAGCATCACGCATTGGTGGGTATCTGGAGTTCAATGAACCACATCAAATCAATTGAAGCTACTTGATAATGATTATGAGACTAAGATGAGGTGATACCGTTCTTCAGGCTTGATACCTAGATTGAAACAGTTGTCATACTTCAAATAATCTACACCCTGTTAAGACAACGTTGAAAAAATTTACAAGTAATGGCCAAGTAAAAAGTCAAGAATGTAATCTTACAAAACTCCTCATCTGAGTTTAAAAAAAAAAAAATCATAATTTCTGATTTCAAATTATATTACCAAATTGTTTAAGACCAATTGTTTTCAAGTGAGACAACGCATTCCATAATTTTTCTTTTTTGTAACACCTATGTAAATGAGTTACTTATCAAAAAAGTATCTATATCAATCAGTTAGCTTCATAATTTGTATGAGATCACGCAATATTTGAGAACCAAAATCATTTGTAGTTTGAGTTATTGTCTTGATTGATGCTAATTTTCAGATATGACTCCCCTATTTTTCACTTTGGGCAACCACCTTCTCAAGAGATGGATTTAGCTAGCACTCTTATTAAGATTGAATTACTTACCAAAAAAATGTTAAAATGCCACTATAGGAAGAAGCATGAATCATAGAAAGGAAATGTAAAAGAGTTCCAAAGACTCTCCAAATAAATGGCAAATATATTTTTATGAAAAGGCAACACCATTCAAAGTGCAGAGGGGCACCAACCAAGTAAACCCAAATGAATAGAAAACATCTGTGATATAGGGAATGAAATTATCCAGTGAGCAGAAACTAACCCAAGAAGCGAACATTTCTGCATCATCATTTTCATAATGAAGTGACCCTGGTCGAACTTGACATGTAAAAACCCTATGAGATGCAATTAGCTAGGTTAGATGAGTGGGGAGGAGATTGAAGTAGTAGTCTAAGACATTGGAAATATCGATGAGTAATCGTATTAAAAAATATCTATATCTAAGCTTCTGGCCTGCAGGAAATTTGACCTACCCGGCATCAGAATAAATTCCAAGTTTAAGGCCTTTTGCATGTACATAATCAGCAAGATCTTTAACTCCCGACGGAAAAGTTTTTGGATCAGGGACCAATTGATTCTGTACAATTAAAAAAGCCACAAAAGGAAACTGAAAGCTTAGGGCAACTTCACAATCTTTACTAGTGTACACTAAAAAGTTGAAAGAAAGATGAATATGTGCAACCAAGGGTGCTTCATAATTTAAACCTAGAAGAAGAGCCATATAAATGGAGTGTATGACAGTAAAATTATCATACTAAGATGCAATTTGATCGGATCCACTCAAACAGGTAACTTGAAGATAAATTGTAAGAGAAGTGACCTTCAGAACTGATTTCACATAAAGAACATTACTTATTTACATATGGCATTCCCTAAAGACAAGAAGATCTACTATTGATGTTACAAATTACAAATTTGGCAAGAGTTATGATTTATTGAAAGTTAAAGGATTCAACAGACCTCTGAATTCCTCTTTGATGAAGACCAGCAATCATCTGCAGCCAATGAAAAAAATTAAGTCACAATAATCTGTAAGTGAAGATAAACTAGATATTTGAATCATGCGAAAATAATACCTATATTAACGTGCATATAACCTAGATCAGCCAAACCAGTTGAGATAAGTGCATCAGCTGCCAATGACCAAAAAAGAAATTAGTATGTGTTATGGAGTCTGATCAGAATATATAATACAACAGTTGCCAAATGCCAACAGTCACGTTTTAACTGGACACCCCATAATGAGAGAAAGCAAGAGAGTATTCTCTCCATCTTATTAAAACCCATAAAAAGAACTGATCAAACAGTAGTCATAGATGAAGGCATCAAAGCCTCTAGAAAGGCCTGTATTCATCAGTTGACATAACAAGGAACACAGAAATTTGACTCCATGCCAGGCCTGTTAAGTATTCCTGAACGATTTTCAGGTAAACTCTACCAAAATATTAGTCATAATTCCTCATCCATAAAAAATTTCTAATTCTTCAAGACCCCGAATAAGAAATGCCCATCTAATTACCCGAAATCAAGAATATAATAATCCCACAAAAATGCAAGTAAAATACGTAGTATATTAATCGGCTTGCCATATACTAACCAAGGCAAATCACCCATGGTACAGATAGTTGAATACCTGTTTCCTTGATGACTGTCTCGTTGATATTGCAGGCAAAGAAATTCCAGCTATTCCATCTAACGACACATATTCCAAAACAAATTATATATGAAACGCCCTATGCATTAGAAACAATTTCAATAGAAAAATTATACATGGAACACCCCTATGCGTTAGAAACAATCTAAATCTCTCCTAAAAGAAAAAGAACTACAAGCTGAATCGGCAGATTCCCTAATTATTATATCAAATTCCTACTTATATGCAAGAAACACACTTAAACCACTTCAAAGTTAGAATCATTGATATACACACCTCCTACAGATTATAAACATAAGAACTCTACAATAACTCTACAATAACTCTATAACTCTACTTTCCAATTTTCGGAGAACCCAAGTAACAAAAACATCAAGAAAATATATGATTAAACGAGAGAGAAGCGAAAAGAGACGAACCCCATGGGAGGCGTCAGAGCCAAGCCGTTGTTGAGTTGGAGAATACCGTACTTAGAAGTATCGTATAGCGCACGAAACGTCGATCGAAAACCGGATTTATGATAGCTCTGCAATAGAGGCACTACTCTCCCCTCGATCACCATCACCGATAACATGCATAGGCAAAGAACCTCAAAACACAGAGAGAGAGCACCGTTTTTCTTCGCCGCCATGGATGAAGGGTCTGTTCCTCCGATAACGGGAAAAGACAACGGACTAGAATTTAGTCTTTAGGTGAGGTTTGGACAGTAATTGAAGATGATAGATAAAGTTTGAAAATTAATAAAACTTTAGAATAAAATTTTAAAAGATTAAATTATTTATTATATTTTATGTATAAATTTTAAAAAAATTATAATAATTAAATAAAAAAATAAGATGAGAAAGAAGTTTGAATTTGGTTAATATATATATATATATTTTCCGTTACTAGAAGTCTAGATGTATCACTGTTTTATTTTTTTCCCACTGGTTGCATATTTCCGAATTTGTCCTCTATCGGATAGAGTCTATCCGTCCTTTTTTCCTTTTATAATGCATGTGAGGACGACGTCGACGAGTCAAGGTAAGGTAAAATTATTTTATTTTATATAATTATTATAATTTTTTAAAATTTTTTATATAAAATATAATAAATAATTTATATTTTTTTAAATATTAAAATAAAATTCATATTAAAAAATTATATTATAATATTTTATTTAATTTTTAATAAAATATCTTATCTTATTTAAATTGTGTAATTAAACGGAACTCTCATTTTCTTTATTTTAGGATTTAAATATTTTTTTATTATAAATACATCCTTAATAAAGAATATTTATTGTATTATTTTAAAATTAATGCATTCAATTTGGAAGAAAATAACAAAATCTTAATTTTTTTTTATACTGAAAATCTCAACTGATTTGTGGTGGAGTTAAAAAAAATCCTTTATATTTGCTTTTTAAGACAATTTGAGAACAAGATCACATAAAATTCCTTTGGCAAATCATGTTGCTGCCGGTCTCAAATCATAGATAAGTCAAGTTAATCTATTTTTAGGCATTAATTTGTTAATTATAGTTTTTTTTTTTAATCTTTATAAGTTTCCTATTACAAGAGTTTTATTTTTTAGATTATTTTATAACTTTATAAAAAATATATATATCCATTCTTAAAAAATTATCAAAAATTATTTTTTAATTAAAAAGACTTATTTTTTCTATAAAAAATTCATATAAAATTTATCTATTTAAAATTTATATTTTTTTTTTTTTTTAACAACCGATTATATCCGAAAACATCCACTTCCGATTTCTGACTACTCGAAAGTTCCGAGCATGATAATTTTATCAAGTACCGTTTATTCAAGTCATACCAGAAACGCGTGTATTCTACATTCTGACCCGAAGATTTGTTTTCCAATGAAATTAGCTAAAAAAGAAAAGGCAACGATTTTTTTTATTTTTTTGAAAATTACATAATCATGAACCAAAAAACCGTTGAACCCACGTGTTTGGTCAAATGTTTTGACTTGACTTTGACCGTTCAGTTAAAAAAATAAATATTTATGATGAGTTTAAAAATAATTATCTGTGACTCAAATATAAAATAATAATAAAATTTATCTATTTTCATTGGTTTAAATTTTTACAATAAGTAATAATTTTACATAGTATTAAAACAAAAGTTTTCAGTTTGAACCTTGAGTATTCTATAATCTACTTCATTTAATTAAATATTCTATATGTTTGGTCATATATTGAGATAGTCGTACCATCAATACACTAGAATAATATTAAAATATAAAATAAACATTAAAATTATCAATTCTTATCGATTTAAATTTTTGAAATAAATGATAATTTTACAAAAAAAAGTTAACATCTCATAAGATAATCATTTTAATAAAAATTAATTGATAGCAAATAAACAATTTTCTTGAATTGGTTTATAAGATCCATTTTAGTTCCTGCCGCCAACCTTTGTGGACCACGTACAATTCAACAAGTTGTCAAGCCATTGGAACAAGAAAAAATGATTTATTCATCATTTTAATTAATTTTAATTATCATCATCTCATAATATAGCATTAGATAATAAATTTACAAATAAAATAAAATAAATAATCTTTAATTATCTAATAACACATTAGGATGATGAAAAAATAATGAGAATTGAAATAATAAGTAGCATTACTCATTTTAGTATCATCCGAACTGCTGCCGAAATACAAGTATCCATATAGTTTTTTTAATTTTTTTGGCAATTTCTCGAAAAGAAAATTAACATCTTTCTAGTTTCCAATATATATAAGGAAACGTGCAATTGTTGCAATAGTCTAGCAGCATGCATCTTAAGAAGACGGGGAAATCGGAACTCAAAGAAATGATCTTCGACTGGTCGAACGCTGAATGGTACTTAAAGAAATAAATTAAAAATTAAATACCATTGATCTAGTAATTAAATAAAAATAAATAAACACTGTCAGGCCAGCTATAAGCCTATAATTTTGTATAATTTGTGTAACAAGCATTTAGCGTCCAAAAAAATAGTAACTATGAAGAAGCAACAAAAAAAAAACCGGAATTAATTAAGAATCATGAAACGCGGTACTGATATGGCATGCATGCATGGGTCTTCAGCTTCAAGTTATCAGTTGTTGACGTTGTTTATCTGATGGCCAGGTCCAGATGGCGGTACTGGTCCCTTGGGAAGCATATTGAGAACCATGGTTGGCCCATATTTGCGGGCAAATAATATTTTGGACTTGCATGGTAAAACATGATGCTGATCATCAACTTCTTTCTCCAGCGGGTAATCCACGGAAGCATTAATGTCTCCGGGAAGCGCAAGGTTGAGAGGCATATTCAAGATCAGCCTGGCCGACGAAGAAGATGGAGAGGTGGATATCATAATTAGACAAATGACAATCAACAATGTTAGTGTTGGTGTAGAACGGTAAGACGTAGGGTATGGTTTTGCCATTAGAGAACTAATTAAGGCAAGAGGAACGACGTGCTTGTGGGCGCTTCCGCTTGTTTTTCCGGAATTTTGGAGTAGTAGTGTGTGTTTGAGGGAGGGTGGTGAAGGGATAACTGGGTTTTATAGCCATCAGTAAGGGTACTTGGGTTGACAAAGTCCTACCCAACCCATGAGTTATAGCGGTACCGACGACTGATCCCACATTCACGCTCCATCCATATTCCCCTTATAGGAAGTTATCCACCCTGACTGACTGACTTGTTTGACAATAATTTTTAAAGAAAATGACAAACTGATTATATTATCAAAATGTACTTTTATTTTGTATTTTATAGTATTTTTATTTGTTTTTTTTTAGTATTGTGTTTTTTATTCTTTTGTATTTTAAAAAAAAGTACTGTAAAAAAATGTTTTAATACTTTGGTACAAAAACTCGGTTGCGGTACGCCCACTTTTAATTAAAGAATAAAGATAATGACCAGACTTCTTCTAAATATATTATGTATATAATCCGCGTAAATACAGATTGAAGAGGGATCTCACACTCGCCCTATATTCTTTGCATTCCAATGTGCCAATGACTAATTAATTGACTCACCAAACCAGATCAGACGAAAGGCTCTTGCTAGCTCTTGCCCGTATCGTGGCTGTGGCCGTGGGTAACCCATTTTCATTGTTGACTGGAGAAGAGCGTATTGTGCACGGCGAGCGTGGGAAAGAAAGGATCAAGTTTGACCGTGTAATCTCGTGTTAGCTCAGCTCTTCCGCGTAGTGGACCAAGTACGTAAGCAAAGACTTCCTGCACACGTTACCCAAGACCTCTGGCAATCAAATTATTCTTCTCCACGAAATCTATTATTATTATTATTATTATTATTCTACCCAATCTTTACTGTTGACGTTAGGTTAGAATATAAAAATAGTTATTTCTCCTATTTTTATAATTTTTTTAAATTTGTATATAAAATATAATAAATAATTTAAATTTTTTAAATTATAAAATAATAATAGTAAAAAATAATATTATAACAATATTTCATTCAATTTTCAATTTTTATTTAAAATCATTTCATCTTATCTAATATTACTATCCAAACCTTACTTAGACCTCGTTTAGTTACGCAATTTATATGGGATGAAATGAGATATTTTGTTGAAAGTTAAATAAAATATTGTTATAAAATAATTTTTTAATATTAATTTTATTTTAAATTTTAAAAATGTTAAATTGTTTATTATATTTTATATGGAGATTTAAAAAAGTTATAATAATGAGATAAGATGATATGAGATGAGATAGTTTAGGTCTGAGCAAAACTTTTCATCTCATCTCATCTCATCTAATCATTACAACTTTATCAAATTTTTATTCAAAATAAAATAAATAATTCAACTTTTTCAAATCCCAATATAACTTTTTCAAATCTCAATACAATAATAATATTAAAAAATATATTCTAATAATATTTTATTTAACTTTCAACTTTAATCTCAACTCATTTCAACTTATCTCATCTCATCTTTAAAAACAAACGAGTCTTTCTTTCTATTTTTAGGGTCATGTCTAAGTTCTATGTTTCCACTTGCATATTTTTCTTATGCTTTAAAGCGAAATTATGAAAATTTTTATTAGTTTTCATATAAACACCGGCACACGTGCCTTATTAGAAGATGTTATTTTACATGCCACACATATATATACTACATGTAAAATACTAAAAAATTAATACATTGAATGAGATTTATATGTTATTAGAATACTAATTTTTCTTTATCAGCTGCTAAGTTGCTAACCCAAGACAAGCCCTAGCATCTTCTTCTCTTCTTCTTGTTGGCTATAGTAGTGCAAATTTTGTCATGGTATCAGAGGGAAACCTTCCGCGTATGATGCAGAGCTTCATGCCTCTATTCGAAGTCCCCTTCTACCCCTCTTCAAGATTCTCTCCACACGTTGGAACTGAGATTTCTGCCCATAAACCCTAACCCCAATGCAACAAAAATTGATATATTCCATTTCAAATTTCTTATCACCGATCCTTCAATCTCTTCAATGGAGTCCATCGGCGTTTCAAACCCATGTAATAACCCATCCACTCCTTACTTTCTTTACCATTGAGAGAACCCAATGATGGTGTTGGTCATGCAGCTCCTCAACGAAGACAACTTTCACACATGGCGACGCTCTATGTCAATGGCCCTAAGTGCGAAGAACAAATTTGCTTTTGTCAACGGGACTTTGCCCAAACCTGTCAAAATAGATCGCCTAGTTTCCTCAATTTGTGATGTAATGGTATGTTAATCTTTTGGCTTATTAATTCGATTTCTAAGTACCTAGCATCTACTGTGTTGTTCATGGATTCAACAACTACGATTTGGAATTATTTGCATAATCGATTTGCACAAAGAAACAAACCTAGAATTTTTTTCAACTTAGAAAAGATATTTCAACCTTAGCACAAGGAAATAATTTTGTCAGTGTGTTTTATTCAAAATTAAAAAGACTTTGGGATGAATTGCTGACTTTGAAACCCATACCAGTGTGTGGTTGTAAACCAATATATTTGTGTAGCTCTAATAAACTTTTGCTAGAATATCAAAAGGAGCAGGATTCATAGTTTTTAATGGGTCTTAATGACTCATATTTCCACTTTAGAGAGTAGATTATGTTGATGTAACCATTCCCTTTCATTAGTAAAATCATTTCCTTAGCCTTACAAGAAGAGAGACAACGAGGCATGATGAGCAATGTTGCACCATTTATTGATATTTCCACTACACTTACAACAAAGACTAATTTTGTTTCATTAGTGACAAAAGGGTATGAGAAATCACAATAGTCTTTCCCTAGAAAGGAGAAAGTCATGTATAGTCATTGTGGTTATAATAGGCCCACTATCGACGAGTGTTACAAAATTCACAATTAGCCCCTCAGATGGAAATCCACTAAAGGGAAAAGGGCCTCCTCTAGTGCTGTAAATTAGCTCAGTTGTGTTAGTGATCCTACTCAGCTCATAGCTATTCAAGAACAATATAGACAACTTTTTACTATGCTTCAGTCTACCACAGATAACAAATCTGCAATAGATCACCTCCAGTTGCCACAATCAGTAGCAATCAGGTTAGAGTATTGCCCACACCTATTTCGGACAATAGCAAGAATCTATCATGTAAAATCCAAATTTTTTCTGTTTTCAATTCTCCTATGCATAAGTGACCTTTACATCACCAAAAACAATGGATTATAAATAGTAGAGCCACTGATTATATGGTCAGTTGCACCTCTTATCTTAGCACCTTTACCTTATTTATTAATCGTACGGTCAAACTTCTAAATGGAACACATTCACATGTAACTCATATTGGTATAGTGCATCTTTCACAATTATTAACCTTGTATGATGTTTTTTGTGTTCCTAATTTCTTTTTTAATCTCATTTCAACAAGCAAGCTTTCCATAGATATGAATTGTTGCCTATTTTTTTAGCTAACCGTTGCCTTATTTAGGACCTACATTCTTGGAGGATGATTGGGATGAGTGAGCAACAAGCTAGATTTTATTACCTCCTGCATTGTTTGGGTTCTTCAACAATTATTACCTCCTGCATTGTTTGGGTTCTTCAACAATTTTGAAGGTTACCACAACACTTTCTCATATCAGAAATAATGTCTCTAGCCATTATCCTTTTGACTTGTGGCAATATAGATTAGGCCATATTCATCATTCCATATTGTTGGTTCTGAATAAAAATGCATCTAAAATAAATGTTTCGAATTCTTTTCCCTATACAATTTGTCATTTGGCTAAACAATACAAACTTCCTTGTCCTTTAAGTCAAAATGTGTCACTTACTCAATTTGAAATAATACATTATGATATTTGGGGACCTTTTTCTGTACTTTCTCTTGATGGATCTAAGTATTTTCTTACAATAGTTAATGATTTCTCTAAATGTACTTGGCTTTACCTTATGAATGACAAAGGGAAAATTAGAGAATTAATCAATTTCTTTTTCTCCCTCGTTGAAACACAATTCAACAAAAAGATCAAAATCCTCATATCTGACAATGGCATTGAATTTCACATGGCTGACTTCTATGCCTCTAAATGTGTCATTCACCAAAAATCCTGTGTTGAGACACATAAACAAAATAGAGTAGTTGAAAGAAAACATTAGCACCTGCCACCTCCTAAAGGTTGCTCGTTCCTTAAGGTTTTAAGCTCACATTCCAAACTTCTCACATATTCCCACCTCAAAGTTTTTTACTGCTAATGTTTCGCTTCCACTCTATCTCTCTCAAAATCGACATAAATTCAATCATCACTCAAGAAAATGTTTCTTTCTTGGATACATTTTTGGAATAAAAGGTTACAACGTTTTTAACCTTGCAAAACACACTCTTGTTGTCTCATGGGATTTCGTATTTTTTGAAACCATTTTTCCTTTTAATATATCATCCCTCCCTACTTCTTCAGACTCCTTATCCCCCGTTCTTCCTTATCCAATCTCTTAACTTTCCCCTCCTTCAAACTTGCATCCTTCCTATCATTCAACTATACCTCATTCTCCCTCCTCATCTTCCCATACCTAAGAACCACCTTCCTCTTTTTAAACTGTACAGGCTCCTTCAGTTGTTGTCCAGCACTCCTCTTGAGCTCGCAAAGCACCCACTTACCTGCCAGACTATCATTGCAAACTAGCCATTGTCCATGCTGTCTCATCTCCTTCATATCAAGGTGCATGTAAGTCTCCTACCTCTCATTCTATCTCTAACTTTCTTTCTTACAAAAAACTATCTCCTTCATATAAGTCATTTGTTTTATCTATCTCTTCCTACTCCGAACCCAAAACTTCCAAGCAAGCCTTTCAACACCCTCATTGGTGTGAAGCCATGGCTGTTGAAATCAAAGCCTTAGAGCTCAATCATACTTTGACCCTCACCTCTTTACCTGATGGAAAACAACCTATAGACTATACATGGGTATACAAAATTAACTATAACTATGATGGTAGTATTTAAAGATACAAAATGAGGCTGGTTACAAAAGGTTATACACAAGTTGAAGGCCTTGATTTCCAAGAAAATTTTTCTCCCGTGGCTAAACTTGTAACTCTTAGGTGTCTTCTAGTTGTGGTTGCCTCTCAAAACTGGTTTCTTGACCAACTAGATGGGAACGATGTATTTCTTCATAGTGACTTGGAGGAAGAGCTGTATATAGAAATTCCACCTGGTTTTTTCCATGAAGGGGAGTCTCAAGTATGCAAGCTAAACAAATATTTATATGGGCTTAAGCAAGTCTCTTGTCAATGGTTTTCTAAACTCTCACCAGCTCTTACCTCCTATGGCTTTATTCAATCTCAGTCTGATCATTCATTGTTCACCTTGCATGATTCAAGGCACTATACCATACTTTTGATTTATATAGATGATATCATTATAGCTAGGAATCACCTCCTCGATATTACCAATTTAAAGATGCATCTAGATTAGAAGTTCAAAATCAAAGACCTTGGTGACTTTTTCTTGGTTTGGAAGTGGCTTGGTCTACCAAGGGTATTGTTCTTCATCAACGTACGTATGCCTTAGATATTCTTGAAGACTCTAGTTTTCTTGATTCCAAACCTTTGAATTTTCCCATGCAACAAAATATGAGACTCAGTCGGGAAGATTGCCTCATTTTACAATATGCTTCCTTATATTGAAGACTCGTTGGGCAATTGATTTACTTGATAGTCACTAGGCCTGACTTGGCCTACTCCAAGACAAGCCCTAGTATCTTCTTCTCTTCTTTTGTTGGTCATGATAGTGTAGGTTTTGTCAATTTCTCTCTTTTGGAAACTTTACGAGGATATTTGGAAAACCGTTAAAAATATGTTATTCAAATAAATTATTTATCTAAAAGTGAATAAAAAAATTATGACATTTAGTCATTTCTCATTGCAAAAAACAAGTTTAATCTAATGTGAGATTGCTAAAATGTTTAGGGGAGGTGACGTCTCAATAATAGGTTTTTCAAGTATTGCACGTAATGGAAAAATAGAAGGAATAATTTTTATTATATCATATAAATTAAGAATGGTTTGACCAGGGCAGGCTGCCTATACTTTCTTCTAGTAAGAAGGAGAAGAAGACCAATGGGAGCTGGAAAAACAATTTGATAATAGCAAAAACAAAATGGAAAATATTTCTCGGATCATAACTTCCGTTAAGATAGAATTTCAATAATAAAATTTATATATTTTCATCCTTTTTAAATTTTTGAGATAAGTGATAATTTTAATAGAACAACAAAACATATATCAAATACTAATTTAATTGCTTCTCCTTCGGAATAATTGGTCTTATAAATCTAAATGCTCTCCGCAATCAATAAAAGTCATTACATTCACACCTAGCTAGGCACCTACTAACAGAAGGCAATTACCACTTGCCTACTATAATCATTTAAGCCTCGTCTATTACACATGAGATCTGAGAAATTTATAAATAGGAGTAAGATAATTTATAAATAGTAATAAAATTATTTGAGTTAATATTTTTATAGGATTTTGAAAAATAAAAGAAAAAAATTAAATAAAAAAATTATAAAGTTAAAAGAAGATTATAATATAATTTTTTAATATTATGTTTGTTTTAGGATATGAAAATATTAAATTATTTTTTGTATTTTATTTGTAAGTTTGGAAAAGTTGTAATGATTATATATATAAAAATTTTGAAATTTTGAAAATGAAAAATATTTATATTTGAATGTTAAGATGTGATGAGTTATTTTCAAATATTTGTGAAATCAAAACAGGCCTTATATTTAAAACAAATTAATAATGGATATTGATATTTCGTTAAATAAGCATAGCTCGGAGAATTGTATCCTAAT
Source organism: Carya cathayensis (assembly GCA_011037825.1). Lineage (NCBI taxonomy): Eukaryota > Viridiplantae > Streptophyta > Magnoliopsida > Fagales > Juglandaceae > Carya > Carya cathayensis. The sequence continues at coordinate 184,519 of QGSO01000194.1, read as the reverse complement.
TTGAAGCTAAACGATAGATTTCTAGATATTGCATCGTGATAAATAATTGCAAATTAAAGCAATATATAAAAATGGGGAAAAAATAATCCTTGTTCTTGTCGTCACTCCCCTTAGCTATGGTACGTTATATATATCGATCAGCTGGTAACATATATAAAATGAAAAGTAACAAATGTGACTACATAAAGAACAAAACATGAGTATTCCATTGATTAAATATGACAGAAAGAATCCTCTAAAAAAAAAAAAAAACTATGACAGAAAGAAAAGTGGTAAATATATATTTACACTTCCAAAATAATTGTTACCATGAATAGGAAAAAATAAAAATAAAAAATCAAGTGTACGTGACTAGAAATCAATTAAGAGACAAGAAACAGAGTCCAATCGACCGCAGGATGGAGCAGGAACAGAAACACAAGCAAGTGAACTAGTTGTTCGAGTCGTTGATTCGTTTGCCCGGCCCAGATGGAGGAAGCGGCCCCTTCGGAAGCATAGAGAGAACCATGGGACCATATTTCCCGGTAAGTTTCGGAGTTGCGGGGAAGCTTGGTTTGGAGTTGCTAGATTCCATGCGATTACCATGACATGGTAAAACATGCCGAGATTCTTTCTTCAATGGGAAGCCCAGAAAAACGTTGTCTCCGGGAAGTTGGAGGTTCAGATCAGCCTGTTCATCCGCTGGGGGGTTGATGAGGACGATATTCAAGATCCTGGCTGACGAAGAGGATGAAAATGATAGTATGAGACAGGTGATCAACAGCAAACTTGATGGTATGAGAAGGTGCGGTTTTGTGTTTGATTTGGCCATTAGATCAGACGTAAGATGAACGATTTGGGTGCACAAGTTTTGGACCGGAATGAATAGAATACAGAAATTTGAATGTTCTTGGTTTTAAGCGGGGAGGTTAATTTATAGATGGAGAGAGAGAGAGAGAGAGAGAGAGAGAGAGATCGATCTAGGGAGAGTAATAATAATAATAAAGTCGAGTTGAAAATGTCAAACGTTGAAAGTCATAGAAACTGCTTATGGCTTGCGCCTTACGTCTTTCACACGCTCCAATTACTTGCTTGGAAGTTGCTATTATATTGTGGTTCTTATTTTTCCATCGCCGGTCTATTGTTAAAAACTAACATGACTTTATAATATTGGATGAATACGAGATTTAACTACTGCATTTTCTAATGTCCATATTTGAATTTTGAAGTTGCGAAAAAGGTATATAATACTAAGGAGTTGACCGCAAAGCGCAAGATAGCAGAAAATGTGGGCTCCGTGGCAGGATTGTCAACTCTCGATAAACCATACGCGTTGTAGAGAAACCGACAACGCAAGCCATTTGCGAAGACTTTGCCACACACGTTGGCACCGTTGAGCGATCGATGAATGTAGATCAAATTCATCATCCGATTTAAAATTCCATCGCATTTTCGGAGTCGGAGGACTATTAACAAGAAGTAAAAGGAATGAGAAAAGAAAATAAAAATGAAATAAGGAAGATAGCCGTGTAAATTCACCTACCACATTAAATACATTTGGTTGGATGATCGATCCATCAGACAGCACAACACGGCCTCAACCGTGTTGATATTGTCACCCCCGGGGCCAAATAAACGAACAACATATATATAAGCCGAGTTTTCATTAATTAGATCCAAACTGCATGCAGTTTCATCGTAAATTCACCATATGATATGAGAATCGTACGTGTTGACTACTCAACTAGTCTCCGAAATGCAATTTCTACGTACGAACTGTTCAACTTACACCAATTCTTCGTTTCTTTTTGACCCATATAAGCGCGTGTCGGTGAATAAATTTCATCGTTTTTTTTTTTTTTTTGTTGGGTTTTATTGATCTATATATATATATAGTCATACATGTACATGTAGTAGTAGCATGTGCTGTGACCCATTTACGTACCCCCCGGATCGATTGATCATTGAAATAGTTTGCAGTATGCTTAAGATGATGATTTGATGACCGAAGACCTACCTAATGGCCATTAATTACTGGGCTTATTTTTTTTAATATATATGAGGCGGTGTTAGACTTTTTTGAAAAACAAGCATCCTGTCAGAAAAGGCGAACGAAGAGGTCGGTCCCTGAACCACCTGTAAAAGTACCAGCCTAATATCATTATGTTAGAAACTTGAACGGATGTGTAAACTCTCTCTCATTAACATTTGTCATGACTTGGGACATTCTCTTGATGAAAGACATCCGATTTTCTAAAGTATATAATCATGGTGTCCGTTACAGGAGCATTCCGATCCGAGTGATCTTTCTTCACATCATGATATCAAAATTAAGTACGTCCGATCGATGGAGAGTACTGCATACTATTGGGATAGCCGATCGATCAATCTGATTTTATTTCATAAATATCCCTTGTTAGCTAGGAGGTAGATCGAGATATATTAATACGCAAATTAATGTCCCAAGGGATCAGGTTGACATTTTGAAGAACAAATTAAGGCAAACCAACATGACGACCCCACTAAATCCTTTACTATCCTGCAAGGCTTCCATGATCTTATCCAGTACTCGAGTCGAGGTTCGTATTTTCAATGCATTTATTGTATTGGAATTGCTCCAGCCAACATTTATTTCAGGAGCCACTAATTATTAATTATTTTTTGAATCAAACATGAATACTTTTCATTCACTGTAAACAATCATTACAAAGTTTATCTTGCAATACAAAAGAAAAAACTTCTATAGGACTCTCCTCAATCCAGATCCTTTCTTCCGTATATGTCATGGCTAATTTAGCCAGTTAATGAGCAACTTTATTCTCTTCTCTGTGTATATGCTGCACTTTCCAAGTATTTCTATTTGCAAAAATCTCATTTAAATCACCAATCATTTGCCCATACCAAGTACTACTATCCTCTTTGCTGTTCATCCCCTCAATCACTACTGCTGCATCTCCTTCAAAGACCACTCTAGTAAAATTCAATTCTGTACATAACTGCACTGCACGCCACAAAGCACATGATGAGTGTGCGAAAGTGTACTCTAAATACCTTATTATTAGATTAAAATACTAAAATGTGAATAGAAATCATAGGAATTAATGTGTATTCTTGAATTGAGTTTCTATTTACATTTGGATACTCCTAAACATTTTTTTTATGTTTAATTTCAGATTTTATAAAAGATCAAGTCAAGCCCAGTCATATTCAAATGAGGACTTTCATGGGGTTTGAGAGCAATTTGAAAGAAAAGAAAAAGAAATCACAAAAGGAAACCACAAGAAGTCCAGATCCGAAATTCCCTAGGAGACAGTCTGAATATATTTTAGTATTTTGACCGTAACTTTTCACTCACATATCGGATTGATGTGATTCTTGATGAGTTAGAAAGCTATCTTAAAGGGCTATAAATTTGCCTCTAATAAGGATTTCCAAATTCGAACTCCTGGAGCATGTACGTGGCTGCCAAGATAAGTCCTAAAATTTAGACGATTTTTTTATGCGGAAATTAAGATGACATTAGGGTTTCTTTCCTACCCTATATAAGGATATCATTAGCACAAAATAAAGGGGGGAGGAGGCACAAGAGGCAGATCTGAAGAGAGGAGAAAATCACTTCCATGGCCACCGTTCGCTTCAGTTTTCTCTGGAAATTTTTGTTGTCCAGTATATTTATGGGTAACTAAATTCTCAAGTAGGGCTAGGGATGAACTTGCACATTAAATAGTATTTTTAATTTATTTTTAATTTATATATTTGATCTTCAATTACTAAAACTCTTTTGTTTTATCATTCTCAATTCATCGTTGTTTTTTTATTCTCCGAATAATCATAGAATTTATTCTATTTATGGATTCAGTCATGCTTTTTCTATTGAATGGATTGGTTCTTTGATTATGTTTGGATCAATTATTTATCTATATTGATTTAGTTCTTTGCTGCAATATCGCTCCTTGAGTATATTGTCGTCGTTGGATTTTCTGAATAGGGATAGTAATTTATGTATTTTAAAAGTGATGAATGATTTTTCAAAAGGTTACATTTGGTTTAATTTTGGTTTATA
>QGSO01000194.1:92791-177935 GCA_011037825.1 Carya cathayensis | reverse complement strand
TTAAGATTAGTTGATGCGCTTTGGGCCTACCGTACAGCTTTCAAAACTCTCTTAGGCATGTCACCTTATAGGCTTGTTTTTGGGAAGCCTTGCCACTTACCTGTGGAGCTCGAGCATCGAGCTTATTGGGCCATCAAGCATTTCAATTTTGACATGAGAGAAGCATGTAAGCTTAGAAAATTTCAGTTGACCGAGTTAGAGGAGTTGAGAAATGATGCTTATGAGAACTCTAGAATCTATAAAGCTAAAATAAAAGTGTTTCATGATAAAAATATTTTAAGAAAAACGTTTAAGCCTAATGATCGAGTGCTCTTATATGATTCTAGACTCCATAAGCACCTAGGAAAACTTCGGTCTAGGTGGACTGGCCCTTTTGTAGTAAAGAATGTTTTTGTGAATGGCGTAGTAGAAATAGAAGATCCTAAGGATGGTCGGATCTTTAAAGTAAATGGTCAACGCCTTAAAGTATTAATTGATAGGCAAGTTCCGGAAGTGGAAGACATTCCACTTGTGGATCCAGTCTATCAATCTTGACCACACCATCTAGGTTTGTTTTTCTTTATTTATTTGTTTTGTTTTTTATTTTCTCTTATTTTCTTTCTTTTCCTTTTTGTTTACTGTTGTTTTCTTTGTTTTTCTTTATAGGTTGGTTTTATTATTTCAGTTCAGGTTATCATCATTGGTGCGTAGCGAGCTACCCACGTCACTCATCAGGTGTATTCTACCATTTTCAGTTACCCCTCATTCAATTTTGATTCTTAAACATTGAGGACAATGTTTCATTTAACTTGGGGGGTGGAGGTGCAAATTCAGTATTTAAAATGCTTGTTGGATTTCTGTGGCATATTTTCATGTGTCAATTTTTTTTAATTTGCATCACACGTGCATCATTTTCACATGTGTACTCATTCTCATTCATAACCATCTTCGTGAATTCACCAAACCCACCATAATCATTTTTGCTTAAGCATTCACATAACCCTTAATGCACTTATCCAAGCTTTGTGGTAAGACGGTGGTTTGATACATGTAGCTAGAGAACTCTTTTGCTTAAGTATTCATGTGAGTTTGGAGAGAATTGAGAGCATACAAATGCAGTAAATTGTGATAAGTGTTTATTAATCTGTTGAATTGGGCACTTCTTTTGAGAACATCATTACATGGATTGTGGTACGATGGTGGATATACTTGGGATATGACGAAGGTCAACTTAGGATTAATGTTTGAGCCTTTCAAGCTATCCCTTTCTATCATAGACCCCTAGTAGCCAACTTTGAGCCAATAAACATATGTAGCTTTTTCTTTTTATATGCTCATATCATCCATGCCTCTCCACATTGGAGTATAACCTATACACTGATTTTCTTACCCTTTTTTTTACTTCCAAGTGTATACTAGGTGTGGAATTTATATTTTCTTTCTTTTGTTTTGTCATTGTGAAAAAAAAAAGAGAAAAAAAAAGAAAAAAAAAAAGAAAAAGAAGTTTGGTAGAAATGAAAAAAATACCAAATTGGCATGTGTTTGGCCATCATATTGTTGAAAAAAAAAAAAGAGAGAAGAGGAAGAAGAAGGAAAAGCATTATTATTTCATGATCTGAAAAGTTGGAGAGTACATCAAGTGAGAAGTGTGGTCTATTGAGTATTTAATAAAATTCCCCTTGTATGTACTTGGAAGTTTTTGAATCCTTTTTCATCCCTTTTTTTTTTCATATAGCCCCGAACCCAAGCCACGTTACAACCCTTTGTGTTGACCGTTCTGATCCTAAGTAAGCTTTTGGAAAGAGTGGTGGAAGTCTCATTTGTAAGTGTTTCTATCAGAAGATCAATATTTGCTTGTTGCTTGTACATAATTGCCTCATTTCCCATGAGAGTGTGTGTACACCCATTGTCAACTCCATAGAGAGAGCCCTTACACGAAACACCATTATACCCGTGAGTTATGGAGTTGAACCTTTTGCTTGAGACGTTCTTGATGTTGCATGTGTCAAAGTTAGTGGTAAGATGGTTATGGCTTGGAGAACACACACACACTCAGTGGATTGCTATAGGTGGATTGATCTTGTTGGGTTATTGGATTCCTTAGATTGTTTTGATATGGGAATCTGGAAAGTGTGACTTGATAGCCATTATGTGTGATTTTCTTTGGTCTCTCTCGTTGTTTTGACATGAAAATTGCTAGGGACTAGCAATGAGTAAGTTGGGGGGTGTGATGAGTCTGCGAAAGCGCACTCTAAATACCCTATTATTAGATTAAAATACTAAAATGTGAATAGAAATCATAGGAATTAATGTGTATTCTTGAATTGAGTTTCTATTTACATTTGGATACTCCTAAGCATTTTTTTATGTTTAATTTCAGAGTTTAATAAAAGATCAAGTCAAGCCCAGTCATATTCAAAGGAGAACTTTCATGGGTTTTGAGAGCAATTTGGAAGAAAAAAAAAAAGAAATCACAAAAGGAAACCACAAGAAGTCCAGATCCGAAATTCGCTAGGAGACAGTCTGGATATACTTTAGTATTTTGACCGTAACTTTTCACTCACATATCGGATTGATATGATTCTTGATGCGTTAGAAAGATATCTTAAAGGGCTATAAATTTTCCTCTAATAAGGATTTCTAAATTCGAACTCCTGGATCATGTACGTGGCTGCCACGATAAGTCCTAAAATTTAGGCGATTTTTTTATGCGGAAATTAAGATGACATTAGGGTTTCTTTCCTACCCTATATAAGGATATCATTAGCACGAAATAAAGGGGGGAGGAGGCATAAGAAGCAGATCTGAAGAGAGGAGAAAATCACTTCCATGGCCACCGTTCGCTTAAGTTTTCTCTGGAGATTTTTGTTGTCTAGTATATTTATGGGTAACTAAATTCTCAAGTAGGACTAGGGATGAACTTGCACATTAGATGGTATTTTTAATTTACGTATTTGATCTTCAATTACTAAAACTCTTTTGTTTTATCATTCTCAATTCATCGTTGTTGTTTTATTCTCCGAATAATCATAGAATTTATTCTATTTATGGATTCAGTCATGCTTTTTCTATTGAATGAATTGGTTCTTTGATTATGTTTGGATCAATTATTTATCTATATTGATTTAGTTCTTTGCTGCAATATCGCTCCTTGAGTATATTGTCGTCGTTGGATTTTCTCAATAGGGATGGTAATTTATGTATTTTAAAAGTGATGAATGATTTTTCTAAAGGTTACATTTGGTTTAATTTTGGTTTATAAATCTATATCTTCCGATTGGGAATTTGGAGAATTGAATTCCTAATTGAGTTATCTAATGAATTACGAATAATTAAAATACCGGATTTGTGCAAGGGATTCCCAACGCTCTACTATTTGTCAAATTTGAGTATTTTTTCAGTTAAGCACTTTGATTCACTTTAATTTGCAATTAAAATTAATCTTTGTTCTCCATTACTTATTTAATATTTTCCTTTAGTTTCTTTATTCCTTCTACTATTCTTTTAATTTGTCTCCCTGTGGAATCGACACCCCAAAGCTGTGCTACAACTACCGCGTTATTCTTTGGGCGTAACCAGCCACAACTACATTCAAGCATAAGGTCATATAGAATTAGTTCATCCCAAATGGTCTTGAGTTTTCCAAGATAAGTGCGTACTGAGTCATCTCCTTGTGAGAGGCTTGCCAAAGATTTCTTCAACTGAAAAAAATGTGGCCCATTCTGTTGTGATAACCCATCTTGTAGTTCATTCCAGATAGCATAAGCATCATCAACAAAGACCAAGCTAGTTCTCACAGAGCTGCTTATTGAGTTGTGAATCCAGGATACCACTATGTCATTGTAGCATTCCCAAGCCTTCATGATGGGATCATCCTGACTTGTAGGCCTTTTGATATCTCCATTAATGAAACCAATCTTGCTCTTGGCCCTGAGTGCTCTTCGTATGGCTCTAGACCAGATAACATAGTTTTCTGTGGTTAAGAGGTCAATGACCAAAATGGCTGCAGTGTTATCTCCATTTTCTATCCGATAGGGATTATTTTGATTAGAGAAGTTGAGGAAGCGTGAAACATGATGTTTATTATTTTGTTCAGTATTTTGGTTGGTTGATTCTTCTTCCATTGTTCACTACAACTATTGCTCTGGTACCATGTAAGAAAACAAGGTGCAAAGTAGCACTTGGGAAGCAAAAGATAGAAGAGAAACATGAGAAGGGAAAAAAACTTCAAAATGGAAAACGAAGCTATGGAAACTCTCATTCTAACTCTGAAATGATTTATAGAATACAATATATAGAAAAACATGTATTGGAGGCACCTATTATTATCTGTACAAAAGAACACAAGAAGACAACCGTATGTGCAGCAGCTAGCTCTATATACAAATAAATTTGAATAAAAGACAAGGAAAAGGACTAATGGCCCCACTACAAAGAATGAAAATTTAAGAGGAAAAGTGTCCCTGACATTGATATAGCCATGCACAATTATGCTCATGTGATTGCATCTGATGAGGCCATCTTTTGTGTTGTGCTTTCCTTGGTTTCATTCTCACTATCATGTTCCAATAAGTAGAATTTTTCAAAGGGATCGATATATATATATATATACACACAACTTCAACTGCACATATATACTTATTATGCAAACATATGGAAGTCTTTCCTCGTTACAAGATTCTCTCTATTTGTTCTTTCTACTTTTTCTTGCTCACCAAACAAGAATCATGAATATTAATATCTTCATGCATGGTAAAAGGGAATTAATCTACTTTGATTTACTGTGAGGTTCTATTCATCAATCAATATGTCAGTGTCTTTATCTGTAATGATTGAAGATTAATGTTCAAACCCTTATTTTCTCTGCAATGGAGGCAGCCCAGGATCTATGCTTGTGTCATAGCCAATTAACAAGTGGCAATTATCATTCATGGAGCCGTTCCATGGTCATGGCTCTTCAAGCCAAAAAAATAAAAAAAGAGAAAGAAAAAAATAAAAAATTGAATTTATCAATGGAAGAATTCAAAAGCCATACTTTACTAATTCCTTATATGAAGTATGGGACATATGAGATGGTATGATTCAATCTTGGATCATAAATTCTCTTTCGAAAGATATAGGCAATAGTGCTTTCTTTGCGAATTCAACAAAGCAACTATGGGATGCATAGCAATGGTCTGCGAGTCTTCCAGTTACAAAAAATAATTTCAACTTTTGCCCAAGATCAACAACTTGAAGTCTTTATTTTATCAAGTTGAAGTCATTTTGGGATGAATTATAAAATTACAGCCCATTACCCATATGTTCTTGTGGTTCTTATTCCTCTGGAATTTAGAAGACTCTTATGGATCACCAACAAGCTCAAGAATATACGACACAATTCTTTATGGGGTTGTACGATTTCTTTTCTCAAAAGACGCCAAATTTTGCTTATGTAACCCTTACCGCTATTAAGCAAAGTATTTTATTTGATTGTCTAAGAAGAAAGGCAACAAGAGATTAATGTTTCTTCACTTTCTTTTTACCTTGAGAGTGCTGCAATATGTTATGATTCTGAATGTATTGGGAATAATGGAAATGAAAATAGAGAGAATAGTGTATGAAAGTGACAGAAGAAAATGGCAAATTGCTGAAGTTTTACTGAAATAGGATAAGGGGTTTTTGAGGAACCCTAGCCTCCATAGTCATGCCAGAAAAGCTTACAAGAAATTCGATACCCTCCACTCTTATCTCCCACTACTCTATATTCCTTCAATCTGTGCCTAACTAACTTATGACAGGTTCTGGCGTGGCCATTACGTAACAGGAAAATGATGAAAATACTACATAATAGGACAATGATAGAATAACACTACAGAAATTAAGCTTGCTATTACATTGCCAAAACAATTCATTTTGAGGACTTTAGTTAAATGGTGCGCTCCATTCTGCCAATTGATGTTGCTACTGTGCTTCATCCCTTGTACCAAACAACCCTGTTCCACTTCTTCACTTTCTTCATGACTTGTACCAACGACACTCACTGCAACTCGGTTTCTGCACTTCACTTTAGCTCAGATTAGACCCCTCTTCCCTTCCTCCATTAAGGTCATAACATACCCTCCCACTTAAAGAACCTTGCCCACAAGGTGGGGATAAAGTTCTTGGAGTTTCCACAGCGGTTCCCAAGTGTTGTCATCAGCAAAAGCTCTTACCCATTTAATGAGAACTTTTGTCACCGCGCGGTGGCCTTGGCGCTTCACATGGCGGTCCATAATACACTTTGGCTCAGTCTGAATCTCCCCATTTGAGTTGACTGGTGGCAGAGATGGGATGGGTTGGATTAGATTTCCCAATTTCTTCTTTCTTGATGTGAAATACCTGGTGGATCCTAGCAGATTGGGGCTAGTCCATACGATAAGCAACCTTACCCAGCCTTTGAACCACTTGAAATGGCCCATAGAACCTTAGTGAGAGCTTGAGGTTGTGACGAGGAGCCACTGATTTCTACCGATAAGGTTGAAGACGAAGGTAAACCCAGTCTCCAATCTCAAATTCCCACTCTATTCTTCTTCTATCAGCATATAGTTTCATGTGTTGTTGAGTGAATTCAAGGTTTTCCTGTAGTAATTGCTTGATCTACTCTCTAGTACGTAGAAGGGTGTCCACTGACTCATTGTTTGATGTGCCTAGAACATAAGATTAAAGTTTTGGAGGGGGTTAGCCGCATAGTGCCTTGAAAGGGGAAATCTTGGTGGATGTGTGGTATGGGCTATTATACTACCATTCAACCATGGATAGCCACTGAGTCCAGCTTCTGGGTTTAGCCCTTGCATAGCATCTGAGATAACACTTCAATGTTTTGTTGAGAGCCTCGACTTGACTATCAATTTGGAGATGGTAGGCCGAGCTATAGCTCTATGTAGACCCTTGTTAGGTGAACAAAGAGTTCCAAAAAGAGCTTAGGAAAAGTGGATCTCGGTCAAAAATAATAGCCTTAGGAAGACCATGCAGCTTGAACACCTTATCCATGATTACCCTTACGACTCCAACAGCAATGTAAGGATGTGATAAGGACATAAAATGGCCATATTTCATCAGCCTACCCACAACCACAAGAACCACACTAGCTCCTTGATAAATAGGCAACTCCTTAATGAAGTCAAGGGATATTTCCTCCTAGGCCTGGTCTGGAATTGGAATGGGCTATAAAAGTCCAGCATGGGGTGTAGTTTCACACTCACTCACTTGGCAGGTTTCACACTCACTCACTAACTTCTTAATATCTTTCTTCATCCCCTTCCAATAAAAATCTCTTTTGCTCTCTGATATGTCTTTAAGTACCCCAAGTGGCCTAGTTGTGGGTTATCATGTATGTATTGGAGTACCTTCGATTTAAACTGAGCCTTCGGATCTATGACAAGCCTCCCCTTCTATAGTATGAGTCCTTGTTGCAAGGAGTATCCCTTGGGAACATCCTGATTTGTTTGCAGCCTAGATAACAGTTCATTTAGTTTTGGTGAGGTGGAATAGCTTGACTTAAGCTCATCTATCCATGTTGGAGTGGGAAAAGAAATAATAGCCAGCACTATTTCCTGCATTTCCAGGTCATCACTTCTTCTAGAAAGAGCATCTGTGACCTTGTTTTCTCGCCCCTTTTTATACTTGATCCTAAAATGATAGCGCATCAACTTTGTAGACCACTTTTGTTAGGCGGCAGACCCTACCCTCTACTCCAACAAGAACTTAAGAGCTTGTTGATCAGTCTTAACAATGAAGGATTGACCTAGGAGATAGGGTCTCCATTTCTGCACAGCTGTGACCAAGGCTAGTAATTCATTCTCATATGTTGACAACAAGAGGGCCCTACCCTTCAAAGTCTTGCTTAGAAAAGCTATAGGTTGGCCTGACTGCATTAGCACTGCACCTAACCCCACTCCACTCGCATCGCATTCAATTGTAAAAGGTTGAGTAAAGTTTGGCAATCTCAAAACTGGGGGATGTGTCAATGCTGTTTTGAGTCTTTGGAAGGCTTCAGTAGCTGCCTCGTTCCATGAAAATGCATTCTTCATCAATAACCCAGTTAATGGGTGCAGCAATAGTCCCATAATTGTGAATAAATTTTCTGTAGTAGCCCGTTAGACCCTAAAAAACCTCTCAAGGACTTAGTGTTTAATGGGACTTGCCATTCCAACATGGAAACCACCTTGTTTGGGTCAGCTTTTACCCCTGCTGTAGTAACTATGTGCCCCAAATACTCAACTTCTGCCAACCCAAAACTACACTTAGACCACTTAGCATACAACTGGTTATTACATAGCACCTCTATAATATGACGCCGCCAAATTCTGCTTGGGATCGGACAACATTTGAAGTATTGAGACATGCAACACAAGGTTACCTGCCCTCGTTCATGACATATAAGATACAATATTCCTAATATGTATTTAACATTATACAATATTCGTAACATATAATTTTTTTCTTTAGCAATACTATGCACCAAATTGAAAATATCCCAAATGCTTAAAACATACTTTATATATAATGACATACTACACAACTGAAATCACAACACTAGTCCAAATTAGTTGTGATCAAAAGAGTATTGGAGGTTTAACTCCATAGGTACAAATAGTAATTTAAGTTAACTACTATACTATTATCGACGTTGCACCGTCACTTAGTTAACCATTTCTAGTTGGTCGATTCCCAGCTCTCCTTCAAATCTTGTAACAAGATCTACTATTCGGGGAGAATAGTAGTTGGGACTACTATAGTGAGATTTGATTACAAATTTCAGTAAGTTAACAAAAAACCTTCACATAAGTTAATGAGGCATACAAGGCAGTAAAAGCATGAATGCATAATCCCAGTTATAAGTAAGCATAGCATAATTTAACATAAAGCATAGCATAACTTCACATATGACATAACATAGCTTCACATCTGATATAGCATAACATAACATAACTTGAAATAAATCATAACAAAACTTCACATATGACATAGCATAATTTCACGTATGACATATCATAACTTCACATAAAACATAGCATAACTGACTTCACCTAAACTCAAATGTGAGTTGAACTTGACTAGCTTGACATGAACTTGATCTAAGACTTGACTTAACATGAACTTGATCTGAAACTTGACTTAACATGTACTTGATCTAAGACTTGACTTAACATGAACTTATTCTTATCTCATGGGGTCACCATGATTTCTTATTTTTATCTCATGGGATCACCATGATTGCTTATTCTTATGTTATAGGGTCACCATGATTGCTTATTCTTATCTCATGAGGTTACCATAATGGTGTATTCTTATCTCATGGGGTCACCATGATTGTTTATTTTTATCTATGGGTTCACTGTGATTTCTTATTTTTATCTCATGGGGTTACCATGATTGTATATTCTTATCTTATAGGATCACCATGATTACTTATTCTTATGTCATGGGGTTACCATGACAGTGTATTCTTATCTCATGGGGTCACCATGATTGTTTATTATTATTTCATGGGGCCACTATGATTGCTTGTCTCGTGGGGTTACCATGATAGTGTAATCACAATAAACTGAACAACAACTTAACTGCACAAGGACTTACATGAGGAAAAAACATTTCATAACTTGACATGGCATGCAACAGAAAACATTTCGTAATATAGCATACTTGCAACAATGAACTTTACGTGACATGAATAAATGGCATACTTAACATGACATACTTGCACTGTAAAGTAATACGTGACAGAATATCTTGTATAACAAATTAATAATTCATGACAGAATAAATTCTGTGTAACAGATAAATATGTGATAACTTGGCATGGCATGGCATAAATGATAATATACATACATAAATTGTAGCTCCTTTACTTATCACTCATACACAGTAAACCGTTAGTAAGTTAAAAGCTAGCTTATATCAGTTTTCGCATTTTTTTTATCAACTCAAGCGCGATCACGAGGAACTGGAAATAGTGATTTCTAAAAGTTAGCACTTAATCAATAACAATTAGAAATATGGAAAAATACTAATTTAGATCAAAATTACCATTTTACCATCTACATGTGGAAAAATGACCATTTTACCCCTAATTTAAGGATTTTGCATCCTAACTCCAAAAATACCAAAATTAATATACCTCATGTAAATTTTGTCCCAAACTCAAATATCAAATCATAAAAATTTAAAACTAAACACAACCATGAAAACTCTATAGGGGCCAAAACTTACATAGGTTTTTTCCTTTGATTTTTGTTGCAATTCTTTCAGTTTCAAAACTCATGATCAAACCAAATATTTACAACAAAGATCTTCCTACCCTAAGTTTAAAAAAATTCTTAAAACATCCATTAAAAATATGCTAGTCATCAACACCAAACTTTTTAGGAAAAGGATCCAAACTTTTTAACTAAAAAGGCAAACCCTTGAATCATATGGTTTGATCTATTTCAAAGCATCTCCAAGAATTTCAAAAGATCTAAATCTTACTTCTAATATATTTATGACATATTTGAATAACCATGCTTTGAATCATCAAGGAAAAGTCGTCAAAATCACCAAAACAACAGTTGAACTTTTCGGTTTCTTTCTAAGTTCATAAATAGATTTTTGTTTCTAACTTGTTTTGATCAACTTCTTGATCTATGATTTATAAAGATGTGATCTTCAAGCCAAAACATCACATGGTTTAAAAAGGTGTCCTAAAACAGATCTAAGCTTCAATCAAGATCACATGGTTAAAAATCAACTAAAACATAAATTTAGCCAAGAACATTAACACTTTGGCCTATCCGAATATCTCTTTAAGCAAAATTTCCTATCTTTGAAACTAGCATCAAATATCTTGAAAATAATATTCTAACATGTATATAAGAGGCTTAGGATCCTCCAATAAAATTATCAAAGCCATTGGAATAGGTTTAAACTATAAAAGATTTAAATTTTCTCAAAACAAAAACTATTTTTCCTCTTCTAGTTTCTAGGTTTCCATCAAAACCTTTAATCATACAAAAAATCCCCAACCAATAATTATATACCCATTTTAAAAATACTCCATAAAAATTTTGGACCAAGATGCATCCATTAGCTTGGTCAAGAACTCCAAAATTTGACACGCTCTCCAATTTATAGCCCAAAATGACATTTCTGGGGTTTAAACAACATTTTACCAACCAAATAATCTTCAAATAGAACTAATAAGGTATCTATATAGACTAAACTCAAAATCGAACAACTTTCATGAAGAAATATTTGTGAGAAAATCCTTACAAGAGCTCCAAATCAGGCGTGTAAAAGAGTTCAGAAAAGCTGCCCGAGAGTGTGTTTGGTGTTCTTTCAAAACAAAGTGTAAATGAAAGATGAATTTGATGAGAAGTGGGCTGGAGAGCTTCTTACACAAGATATGGAAGAGGATAGGGCTGAAGTGAAGTTTGAGTGCCGGCCTTTCTTACCATACAATACACAAAAATCAGCCCAAGATATTTCCTTATGGTAGAGTGTAAAATTGAAAGAGTGAGGTGACCCTTTAACTTTTCCCTTCTAGAAACTTATAGGTCCTCTTGAAGACATCGGACAGCCATGTGGAGGATGAAATTCCTTAGCCAAAAAGCAATGCTAAGGTGGCCAATTTCGTGAGCCTTAATGGGCTTAAACAGAATGGGCCTCAATTTGGAGTTTTAAGAGGGTTTGGGTTGCTATTAAGTCCAAATTTTTAATTTCTCTTAATGTAATAAAATATCTGAGGTTAAAAAGGTTATATAATGATATTTTAACATAAATTTGAAGGATTAATAGCATCTAGAAGTAATTTAATCAAACAATTAAACACAATGCTAGAAACCGATTCAGTTAGGATTTTGAGGTCAACTTTAGGATTTGGGTAAAACCATTTAGAATTTCGGTTTCAACCATGATTTTGGGTTCTCAGTTGGATTCCAACCATATAGGGTTTTACTAGAGAGGAAATCCTCTTTGGTCTGACACAATTTGATTGGTTGGATGAAATAAGGTTTTGCTCAGGTGGCATGATCTCACACCTTGATTCCTTCAAATCCATCAAATGTTCATTATTGTGTCAAGTGTCTAATACTATTCACTATGTGTAGCTAAGATCTTGTCAAGTGTCCAAATAAAACTTCTCTAATCTAATTTGGACATTCCATACTGTCATTTTGAAAATACTGCATTTAGTGCGCTTATCGATGTTACTATTCACTCCAAAACAATGTATGATAAACTTAGTACTGAAAAATCTTAAATATTCATATGAACTTACAGCGAAAATTTTTTATCGAAATTCCACCCCAAAATGCCCCTAAAAAAAATTTCACATTTTCGAACAGGAATTTCGTTCTAAAATATAAAAATGTGTTATTGCACCATAAAATCTTAAGTAATCATCTAAGTCTAATGGCGCAGACTATAACGCATTCTAACAGTTCTAACTATCTCAAAGAATTAAAATATCATTTCTGGCATCATAGTGATAACACTGACTATGTTGATAGGCTAAAATTTGTGCAATCGGTTGATTCATGAAAATTTATGGAGTTTTCACAAGTTTCCTAAAACCGATAGAAATCTTACCAATGAATTTTTAGCGGGCTGTTACACATAACTTGCTTGAGGTGGGTCAAATGCTCATCCATATTCTGGTTGTACACCAGTATATCATTTGAAACAAAACTAGTATGAACCTTCTGAGAAAGGGCTTGAAAATTTCATTCATTAGCTCTTGAAAGGTTTAGGGGCGTTGGTGAGCCCAAAAGGCATCACCAAGAACTTGTAGTGGCCCTCATGAGTTCTAAAGGTTGTTTTGGGTATGTCTTCATGTGCTATTTTGATTTGGTGATAGTGGGACCGAAGGTCTAGCTTAGAAAAAAATTTCCACCCCATGTAGCTCATCTAGGAGCTCATTGATGTGTTTTATTTATATACAAGTTTTGTCATACTTTTACTCTTGTTTTTATGCTAGTTTTTGTTTCATTTTCTTATTTATTAGAGTTTTTATTTATTTTGTTTATTTTTGTTTAGGAATAAATGAATTGAAGGAGTTACGGGAATTAAGGAGGAAACTTTCCTTTTCAAATTCAGTTTCATTTTTTTTTTTGAAACAACGTAGCTTATATTCCATAAAACAATCAAAGGAGAGTGAATACAATGAGGATAGTCCTCAAGAAAAATGTTCTCCACAGAAAATTCAAAGGCATTCTTAGCTAGGCAGTGAGCCACAGCGTTAGCCTTTCTAGGAACATGATCAATAGACCAAGTATGAAACCGTGTTAACAGTTTCCTAGCATCACAAATGAGCAAACCAGCAGAGATCCAATTGTCTTCATTGGATTAGATAGCCTTCACTACCTATAAGGAATCCCCCTCCAATATGATGTTGGAAGACAGTCCCAGTTGAAGGCAAAAAGTGATGGCTCTTAAGGCTGCAACAACTTCTCCCAGGAATGGATCAGGGTATAGATCACGAGAAGCTCTCAACATGCCAATCACACTACCTGCCAATCTTTGATTATCACACCTATGTCTATCTTACAATGAATTTCGTCAATGGCTGCATCCCAGTTGATTTTGAAGAAGTTGATAGGAGGTTTGCACCACTATACTATCGTGTCATCTGCAGAGATTTTCTTTTTTTGCTTCTGGAGGTTCTCCTTGTACATGTGTAGATCTGACATGCTAGAGGCTACTAACTTGTAATTTGTTGTGGAGAGGCAAATTGGGACTCAAAGACCCACTTATTCCTTCTCTACCATATATGTTTGACTGCATAAGCTGCTTCATTAAGTTCTCCTCTTGACAAGGTTGAGAATATGTGACTTAAGACCTCATTGAATGGTCCCTCCATAACTGAACACTTTTGGACCTTTCTCAAGTGCTCACTCCAAATGGCTTGAGCAACCTTACATGACCAGAGGGCATGTGTGACTAGGTGAGTAAGATAGGTAGGACATTCTAAGGCTTGCATTAGTTTTCTTTTGAATAGTTGACCTTCGTGGGAAGTATATCTTTGGCTGTTCTCCACAGAAGGGTCCTCATTGAGTGAGGAATTTTAAGCTTCCAAATATTTGCCCATAAAGTAAAGGAGGGAGCTGGACTTGATGATTGACCTAAGTAACTTGCAGAGATAGCACCTTGAAGATGGTAAGCAGACCTTACTGAAAACTTGCCGTTGGTTGTGCAGCACCAAGTCAACTGGTCTTAGCTTCTGCAAGGACTGATAGGGAGCTTCACAATAGCCGTTGCCTCAGATTAACTAAAAATCTCCTCAATCAGATTGGCTTTCCAAGTGAGAGAATCCTGAACAATGAGAGATGAGACCTTGGCCTTTGCATTGAGGATTTTTGGGAGAGATTGGATGCTAAAGGAAGAGGGCTGGGGGAGCCATTTGTCATGCCAAATCCTAATTGACTCTCCATTCCCAACTTGACTCTCCATTCCCAACTTGCCATAGTAGCCCCTTATACAGAAGGGATCTAGCAGCCATGCCAAATTCATTTTCTTAATCATGTTAGATCCCTTACATTTCATTTTTTTTAATCATAATATTAGCTAGTTTATCATTGTATTACAAAAAGATTAATAGTTTGAGAGTTTAATTCATAGACATCACTTCGCTAATTTTGGCAATTGATTTTTGAGATCTCCTCAATGAGTTTTCTGCATTGTTCTTCTCAGGGCAGGTGTGGAGGATGTAGGGTTGCAAGCAGAACATCTGTTGTGTATATCTCCAGCTGTTGTGTACATCCCTTACAGACTGAATTACCTTTTTGTGGAGTTTTGATGTTGGAGTGGAATCTTATATTGATATATGTTATTTTATAGTTTTCTGATTATGAATTAAGAAATAACCTGAGTAGTTATCTTTAGTATGCGTATTTAGCTATATACGGGAGAGAGAACTTGAGTAGTTCACTTCACCATGGGTACTTAGCTAAATAGCATAGATAAACTAACCTTTTAATACCAAAATATAAAGGCAATATTTTTTGTGTCAATATCTTTGACATGAGAATCGTTTTCATGACTACTTTCTAGATCATTTTTCTCTTTAAAAAACATAAAAGCATTGTTAACATGAGAATTGTTAACCTCTTCCTTGTGCCATGATACCATGACTACTTTCTAAACAGAAATTTAAGCCTTGATAAAAGAAAAAAAATTAAAGTATCATGACTACTTTCTAAATTCATTTTGTGCTCTTGATGTTAAAGAAATGCAATCTTTTATTTTTTGTCACAATATTTTATTTATCTCTTTCATGTTAGATTTTTTTTGTCCGTCTTTTATTGGAATGCTTGGATGCAATTTGAAACAAAATGTATGTTTTTGTTTTGCATTCCATTATGAAAAATAGCTGAATTTGTCTGTCTACGTCATCATGTGTGCCATTTATATTGTATTTGCAACAATTTTTCTCATATGATCAGCATATGATTTGGAATAGGCTGCGGGTGCTTCCTCTGTTTGAAGCTGTGAAGGACTTGAGAGAAGCTAGATCCGTTATCAGAAAATTATGAAAAAAGATATTTGTAATCATGAATTATGCAATCGCTGCATAATTGCTTTGAAAAAAATGAATAAAATATAGAGTCCATATAAAAAAAATATGTCATTTTTAATAATAGACCTCATTCTTTTTTAAAGCAATTAAACGGCATTTTACGCCCTTCACGGTTGTATGTAAAATTACTTGAAGACTATTATCAATTGATTGGTATCAAGGGCACATAATAAAGAACCATAATGGTCACCAAGAGGTACCCTTTCAACTTCCGATGAATATTTAAGTAGCATAAGAAGTTATTTTGGACAAGTTATGTTGGATTCTCTGATTCTGGTAAAGATGCTGGGTGTTTCACTGCTGCTTGGGAACTTTACAAAATCCAACCAGTCCCAACCACCTGGCTCTCTATTGGTGAGTGATATATTAAATTTAGATCTTGATACTTACAATAGTTTTCTGCATCCCATTTTCTCTTTTTCCAATGGAAAGTGGTATATATCTTGGCTTTAAATGCTCCAATCAAATTAAATATTTGAGTCATATTGTGAAATACAAAACCATGATAGTCCAGTTCACTTGATTTCTTCATATTCTTTTATTTCCAGCTTAAAAACTGTTTATTCAAGGTAGTGTTCAATGTCATTCAATTGGATAAACTGAAACTTGTATAAATGTCATGGTTTTTGCTATTTGGATTTTAATTGCTATTTGGATTTCCCCAAGAGTGTCATATGATGCTTCTCGTTGGGCTTGATCACTCAATACTTGGTAAGCTTCACCCAAAACCTGAATCCAAATGAATGAAAGAAATATAATAAATAAATATTTCCAATGGTTTGGAACCATATGAGAGTAGATGAAACATGGGAATTAGCACTGTTTCTCAAAATTTTCAGAATGCAAAAGTATCATTCCTATTGTTCTCAGTAGATTAGTGGCCAATGATTATTTCCATGTTGAATATGCATGTAGAAGGGAGGGCTCTGGTCACAATTAGAAAAAAAAAAAAGGATAGGCTCAATTATATAGAAATAATAATAATGATATTAAATTCCCTATAAATAAATGAAGAAATTTGAGAGTGACAGCCAAATGGATCAAAAAATACATATTGGACTTGGGAAGAAACCAAGGAAGTTTGGAATATTGATCCTGGACAGTCGGCTACTGAAACAGGAGCTTTTGTATCTTCTAGGTAAAATACAAAACACAACTTACTGTTAAGCATTTTTAGTAGAATACAATATTCAATAAGCAAGAAGGAAAATTCTGTGCCGCAAGAGGATCATCTGGGTTTTGATTTGGATGAACTTGCCGTGCCTGCAAGCAAGAAATAAAGATGATCCATGAGAGTAAAGAATTTGTTCATTCTTAGCTAGTGGTCTTACCTGAAAATTCTGTGCCGCAAGAGGATCACTGGGTTTTTATTTGGATGAACTTGCCGTGCCTGCAAGCAAGAAATAAAGATGATCCTTGAGAGTAAAGAATTTGTTCATTCTTAGCTAGTGGTCTTTAGCATTACAAAGCATGTCAGGAGTCATTATGCTAGACATGAATGAACGAATGCATATTAAAGCTTGTGCTGGCATGATCTTCCAGACAAATAAACTTTAAACGGCATAATTTACGTTCACAGTTTTGGCCAACCTGATGAAAGGTTCTTTAGCAATTAATCAAATATATAGTAGACGTACATTTGATGAATAAGTAATCAGAAAGCTAGCAAATAAAAACGCGATAGAAAGAAGAAAACAAAGAGCCAAAAAAAAAACACACAGGGAGTGGCGAAGACGGTAGCAGGGAATTCAACTCTATGTTGCAAAGTCAAATGTTAACAGATCCACCGTTCGACCAGGGAAGTTTTAGCTAGAACACCATAAGAAAAGGGCAATAAAATCTGATGCATGCCCTAAAAATTGAGATTACTAACAATCAAAGGTATCGTAAATTTCTAAAACTTATTACAAATAATCAAACCTAAAAGAATTCCTCGAAGATATTGCCATTTCTCAAATTTGTCACATATAATTGTTGACTTATTGCTTTGTTTTTAGTCCCACGTCGGTGAGATTAAGTTAAACAAGCATTAGGCCAAGTTATAAATAAGAGGCTTGGCCTCTTAGTTTAAGTGCACCAATTGAAATCTTATCTAATAACTTTTGACTTTAGTTAAATTCCTCTATTGGCATTTTTGTAAAAAGGGAAGAGGTGTAAAGTTAAAGTTTTACTAGTAGGGTAGTTTTGTGGGTGTGTTTGGGGTGATGAGAAAAATTATGTGATTGTAATAATTTTTCACATAGTGGATTTTCTTCTTTGGGTCTGGTGGTTTTTTCTCGTGTTTTGGAGTTTCCACGTAAATTTCTTGTGTTGTTATTATTTCTCTATTTTTCTTGTTACTCCTGCAAAGAGTAAATCTTAGGGGGGTGAATTTGGGAAGTCCAAATTCCCAACAATTGGTATCAGAGCCACTAGGTTCTTTTTGTGGGGTGGAGTTTTGGTGTGGTAGTGTGAATATGTACAGTCTAAGGAGGTTTTGTCTAGGAGATTGGAAATTTTAAGTATATCCATTGTGACCCTCCAATCTTTCTTGAGAACTGACTTAGTAAGGTACTATTCATTTCTACAATAAATTCATTAAAACAATATCAAGAAGTATGCCTTCAAATCTTGTCAAATTTGAGGTGGAGAAATTTGATGGGAGAATCAATTTTGGCTTGTGGCAAGTACAAGTCAAGGATGTCTTGATTCAATCAGGATTACACAAGGCATTGAAGGGCAGAACAACACCTGAAGTGCGACTGGTGAAAGGAACAGATCTAAAATGAACGATGAAGATTGTGAGGATCTAGATTTGAGAACAGTAAGTGCAATACGTCTGTGCCTAGCCAAAAATGTTCTTGCAAATGTGCATGAAATATCAACGGCAAAGGAACACTGAGAAAAACTTGAAGAGTTGTATCAGACGAATGGCGTTTCAAATCATGTGTACCTAAAGGAGCAATTTCATACACTGCGGATGAGTGAAGGTACAACTATTTCATATCATTTAAGCGTTCTCAATGGCATTGTCGTTGAGATAGAAGCTATTGGAGTTAAAATTGATGATGAGGATCAAGCCTTGAGACTCATCTGGTCTCTTCCACCTTCCTATGAGCACATGAAGCCTATTTTGATACAAGGGAATGAGAAAATAATTTTTTCAGAGGTTACCAGTAAAATCTTTTCTGAAGAGAGAAGACTAAATAGTGGAAGTAATGTTCCACTTAAGAACTTAGTAATGGTAGCATCTGGAAATGGGAAGATGAAGAATTTCATGAAGAAGAAAGTAGTCTGCTGGGAGTGTGGACAATCTGAGCACACCAAGAAAAATTGTGTCTCTGAGCACACCAAGAAAAATTGTCCAAGAGCTGGAGCAGGTTCGGCAAATAGCTCCAAGTCGGTAAATGGAGATACTGGAAATGATGTTAATATTGTGTCTCTCTCCATAAAAGATTTTGATCTTTAAAAAGAGACATGTACATCCTCATGACATGCTGCTAATTCCTAAAGTTGCCATGATAGAGGATGTGTTAATATTAGCAGATCCACAAGCTTGCACACAGGCATTGATTTAGCATTGATGCAGGGTGTGTGGTGGAAATTCATGTTGATGGCTGATGAACTTCCATGAAAACCAAACGTGGAAGTTACACTATAAATTTCAGCAAGGTTGTTTTCGACATGGGCCGAAGTGAATGCTTGATATTGGTTTATTCTAAGTGTGTATGCTTTTATGGTGAAGTATGATAATGGAAGCTATGAAGATCTTCATTGAGGTGAAACTTGGCTGTGGGACCAGTCAAAGTCGCAAGGTCAAGATTGTTGACTTATTGCTTTATTTTTAGTCCCACATCGGTGAGATTAAGTTAAACAAGCATTAGGCCAAGTTATAAATAAGAGATTTGGCCTCTTAGTTTAAGTGCACTAGTTGAAAGCTTATCTAGTAACTTTTGACTTTAGTTAAATTCCTCTATTGGCCTTTTTGTAAAAATGGAATAGGTGTAAAGTTAAAGTTTTATTAGTGGGGTAGCTTTGTGAGTGTGTTTGGGGTGAGGAGAAAAATTATGTGATTGTAATAATTTTTTATATAGTGAATTTTCTTCTTTGGGTCTGGTGATTTTTTCTCCTGTTTTGAAGTTTCCACGTAAATTTCTTGTGTTGTTATTATTTCTCTATTTTTCTTGTTACTCTTGCAAAAAATAGATCTAAGGGATGAATTTGAGAGGTCCAAATTTCCAACAATAATCACACCTGAAACCTAGAAGATTAGATTCACCTTTATGTAATACGCTTTCTTGATTTCGGCATCCGTGGCTCTTGGGTTCACTTCAAGCACATCGTAGTAATTTGTCCCCTTCACCATCTCAGACTTTCCTCTTCCGATTAAATCGATTACATGCAGCTACATATTCCCCCGTCAAAGTTTCGAGAGCACATTGATTTTCAAAGCCCCTCTCATACCCATACCGAAGGACCTTTGGGTATGGAGCCAGCATCGAGTAGCCATTAAGTAAAGTTCTTTTCCTATACTTAAAAAACTGAAGATAATGCTTTACTGGCTTTAGGCTCATCAGTCATCCACCAGGCAAAAACGCAATATTTAATCCTCTAAGATTTGACCCTAATGCCATCGATCTTGGTATTTTCCTAGCTCTTCAATGACTGATGTAGAGGAAAAAAAATAAAGAGAGAGAAAAATAAAGAAAATGAGACATCAAGAAATACTGAGGCAGAGAGAGCTGAGAGGTAGAGCTGAGAGAGACTATAACAAAATAATAAAACCCCTTCACCGTGAACGTCGCCGCCGCTGATCTGCTTGTCGCAATAGACAGCCTTGATGAACTTTTCCCCAACCACACACCCAGCTTTCTCCAAATGCTCCCTCAGAACCTTCACCATCAGAGATGTCACTGAAAAAATGATGAAACAAAGTCCGTTAAACAACCAGTCCATGTTTTGTTACCCGTATTCATTAGGAGGGAAAAGGAAGGAAAGAAACTGAAATCGAGATAATTTCCTGAAACCCTAAAAGGAAAGAAATCTACGGTGGAGGTGACACCGGATCTTGTTGTATGGGTGACAACGGCACTGTCTGCTGTGTTCCGAGGTGGAACCGGAGGCTGGATCTATTGCAGACGGTGGTTGGCAGCTCGATGGATCTTTTCTTACGGTGACTACACGCCGCTAGCGGAGAAATCGACGGGGAGTCCCGCTCCTTGAAGAAGAACTACTATATGGCGTTAAACAAGTTAAACAGAAGAAAGTGGGGGATTGTGTTTTTCTTTTTTGAAAAAGAGGGGGATTGAGTTGAGAGAGAGGAGAAAAGCTGCCTACCCTCTGACTCACCTTCACTGAAAAGACTAAAATGCCCTCACTCAGATGAACGAAATATGAGGAACTGGGGAAAAAACGTACTTACAGCCTTACACTGCTAGACAAAGGGGCAGAAGTGGAAGAATGAAGTGTCAAACAAAGACACTGTTCATTCTTATTCATTTGCGTAAAACGGATTTTAAATGTAAGGAGATGATAGAATCCAAACGGTGATTAACGGGAAATAAGAAAAATGAGGAAAAAAATTACTATTTATAATTAGATAATCAGTTATAATAGAATAGGTTCACACTTATTATAATAGAATAAGAGAATCTCCATCCAGTTTTACATCATCATCTCTATAATTTAAGTCAAATAATTATTTCCTCAAATTTATTCCTAAAATTTGTTTATCTTCTAAAAATTTCCTACATCCCCTTCCCCATCCATATCTCTATTCTTTTAAATAATATTTTTCTATTACTTTTTTCTCTCTCTTCCATTTACAATCTTAACTACTAACTCTTTTGTCTTATTATCTTTTTTTTCAAATATCACTTTCTACTAAATATTTATTGGAGATTTTGACTATCCAATACAGTATGTTTTTTTTTTAAATTGAAATTCGTATTATAAAAATAGAAATTTTTTATTAATTAGTGCATTTTCTAACGTGATGGCAAATTTAATTAGAAGAGTACTCAATATCAATTTCTCTAATGAAAAACTGAAAGTCACGTATTGATGATAAAATTTTTTAATTGGATGAAACGGTAATATTTTCTGTCTTTTCTCCAACGGTAATATTTTTTTTTTTTCTCCAACGGTAACTTTTTTTGTCTTTTCTCCAACGGTAACTTTTTTTGTCTTCTCTCAAACGGTAACATTTTTACTCCTATGTGTAACGATAACTATTTCCTTTATAAATACGCAAACTCAAGTCTCATTTCCTCTATAGAACCAAACTTCTATTGTATCCTTTGATATCCTACTCCTTTCATCAAATGGCTCGTACTTTCTTTCGCAAATTATTAACATACGTATCCTCTGAAGATGATAGCGATGTTCAAAACATGGAGGCGGATGGACAGTCATCGAGGCGACATGGCAATAGCCAACGTCGTAAGTTTATTTGGCGTGATCATATTCAGGGGCACGAACGCCTATTTCGTAATTAATTCGCTGAAAATCTAGCCTAAAATCAACCCCCTCCCCTGAACGTGTCTCAACGCTGCAAATGTCACTTTATCAAATATCAAAATGAGCATGTTATTTTATTCCAAGGACAGTTGCAATATTCCAATAACTAAGTATATAGAAAATGAGCATGTTATTTTATTTATTTATTGGCGCATATCAAATAGACGTAGATTTTCTAAAATTGTAGCTTCTATCCAACTATTAAAGAAGATTGGCTTGCCTAGATGAGAGATCAAGCTTTATTAATTACTCATTTGGTGGAGAAAATGACCATGTAATCAAAATTAAACTTCAAATTAGGATCCAATTTGAACTAAGTAGAAGTTCATAGTATAAGTGAGACTGGAATGGTAGTTTGAGAGATATAAACATATATTTTTTAAAAAAGTTGTTTGAGAGATATTTGAGTTAAAATCATTCATGTGAGAGATATATTTATATTTAAGAAAAGCTATACCGTATTAATATAGAGTTTGTGGAGGGAAACTCACTCTCTAATTATATTAAAATATAGGACTTGTGAAAGCCCAACAAAAGCATTTTCCAAACACAAGTTCTTAATAACAAACAAGACTACAATAGACTAAATTAAAGGGGCTGAATACAGGGAAGAGGATGAAAGATTGATGCAGGAACTAATTGGCCAAATCACCAAAATTACATGCTTGTTTGGTAGATTTAAAGGAAATATAAATATTGAAGATGACAAACCAAGAATTCACAGCTTAATTAAAAGAATATCAGAAGTAATATTGAGAACAAAATGGCAACAGATTTAATGCAACATAATTTGTAATGTTGAGTCAAACAAAGTTTGGTGATTATCTTGTAAAAACACAATTTGTAATTCATCAAGTTTGGTGATTATCATTGGAAAGTTAATATCCAATACTCAATATCAATAATAGACAGCCAAGAACGTGTCTCAACACACAAATTTGCTACCAAAGAAATTTGTCAATGAAGAATCTGGAATTACTAGAATTTGGACCCGCACTATAACTGTAAACACAGCCAAAAACCATAAACTCAAGCCTCAAAATCCATTCCATAACCACAAACTCCACCAAATTCTCCTCAAAACCAAAAACCCAACACACCAGGAAGTCACCAAAGCCACAATCCAACCAGAGCATCTCGCTCATCAATGAATGGATCAATAAATTATAAATGGTAAAACATGAGACAAAATAAAAAAAAAAAATACCGTGAGAAACCTTTGCAAAATTTTCTTGGCAGCCAAACACCCTATCAATGAAGATGCAATACCCAAATAAATTCTCCTCAAAACCAAAAACCCAACACAGCAGGAAGTACAAAAACCCACAATCGCAGTGTTGTATTTTCTCAACATCAACTCAATCAATGGATCAAATAATCAAAATGGTAAAACATGAGAGAGTCATTTTACAAGGAAAAAATTCCATGATGCAATCCCCAAAGAAATTCGTACCCAAAGAGAGAGCTCGACTATCTCAAAGATTTCTCATAGAGTTGGGGCAGAGATAAATATCAAAGGAGAGCGAAAGGGGAAAAAAACTCGACTGAAGAGAGAGTCCCCTGAGATTTTCACTTACCGTGCGTGCCGATGGAGACCTGCAATCAATGGTGGAGCGTTGCAAGGGAGGGGCCAACGGTTTACCCTAGCAAGAGAGAATGAAGACGCAGGGGGAGAAGGGAAATCGTTGGGAGGCCGATGCGATGGGGATGTACAGTCGTTCCCCATTTATGGGGAACTTCTGTACAGACCCTAAACCGAAATCATAAAATGGGGAACCAGCTGTAGATGATTATCTTGCAAAACCTTAAAATTATCTCCAAAATTTAGGGATAAATCTGATATAGGGAACCGGTTGGGGATGCTCTAATAATAACATAAGGTCACATATTCATTTATATATCCATGGAGAGAGAAAGAGAGAAGGGAAGAATTGGGTTTAAGACGAGCTTGAATGAGATGGCGAAAATGAGGGTATCTTTGAACCACTCGTAGTGTTCCTCGTTGGAAAAACGAAACAACGAGGTCAACATGAAGACAAGACAATTAGCGAAGAAAGATAGGCATGGATAAGTAAACAGAAAGAGAAAAGTTGGAAAAAAATAATACCAGCACTAAGGACCAAGATAAGCCAAGGCATTGGAGGGAGCAATGCTACTCATCTTCTACACTTCGTTCGGGTTCTGATTCGTACCATTTATGAATTTTCGGGTTTATTCTTCCCCTTTGGAGAAAACCAGGAAAACCTCAAACCCTGCCGAACTTAATTCTCAGACGCATGACCCTATATGGTTTCTAGTGCGACCCAATACATGAGTAGTATGCTGGCCCACGGCCCAACCTTTATAAAGGACCTATGTTTTTCAGTTGTTCGAATGATAAATAATAGATAAATGCTTAAACTACATATGAATTCTACAAATTGATGTTACTTGATGTTATGTGTTAGATTTTAAAATTATTTTTATTAATAGATTTAACGTACTATATAATGTCATTTTAATTCTACATAAAATCTTACACCACACAACTCCACTTAATCAATATTTGATTTATCATTTTTGTCATTCTATCTTAATGCGTAAATATGTATTTGTTTTTTTTATAAAAAAAATATATGTGCTTAAATAGAATAAAAAAAAATGATAAATCATATATTGATCTAATGGAGGTGTGGTTTATGACTTTCCTCATAGGAGGACCTACATGCATCTAAGGGGGCTCCCAAAATTTTTTGAAAAATCAAAATATACGCTAATTTTTAATCTTAATTTTATAAATATAAAAAATGGTCCCTAAAAAAATATATAATCTCCATATGCTCTACAAAATTTTATAAAATCTCAATATACTTAGAAATGTCTCTCTAATTTTTTTCCTATAATTTCATAATTTTGTATAATTTCTATATATTATCTATTTTCAAGAGTGTGATCTTACCAAAATTAAATCAAAACTAAGTTTAGAAGAAATAATAAATTTATTAATATGGATTTTAAAGTTGTTTATTATACAATATTAGGCTTCTTAATATAGAATCCAAAGTAAAATATAACAAAAATTATTTAAGGTTGGTGATCTATATTAAAAATAGTTGAAATGTTTTATTCTCTAGACTTCATTGACAAGAAAAACTTATTGAAGGTTTGTATTATAATATTAATTGCTTAATGTGATACAGAAATATTAGAGTTTACATGAAACTTAATAAACTAACTTATATACTAGAATAAAAGATGACATTCTTAAAGATCACTTGATTGTTTATATAAAAGTAAATAAATTCTAAATATATCATTATAAAAATAATAGTGGATGAATATTATTTCATGAAACATTATTGTCAAAAATATGAAACATATATTAAGATGTATTTTTAAAATTTTATTTCTATCAGATCTAATTATATATATATATTAATATTTTTGTTTATGAGTTTTGAATTTTAATGTGTCCACGTCAGAAAATTTGGGCCCCCAAGAAAATTGCCTGTTCTGCCGCTAGTTTCCTTGTAGCATTTCTCGGAGAGGAAGATGCCAATCTATAAACAAAAAAAACTCGAGAATAAGAAATATAATTGAGCTAAAATTCTACTTACAATGCATCTCTCTTTGAATTAAAACTTCTGTAGTGTTATCGTGTTTCTAAACTGTTGTTTTATAGTAGTATTCAACCAAACAGAGGATGAATCTTTTTTGAAAAAGAGGGGGACTGAGTTGAGAGAGAGGAGAAAAGCTGCCTACCCTCTGACTCACCTTCACTGAAAAGACTAAAATGCCCTCACTCAGATGAACGAAATATGAGGAACTGGGGAAAAAACGTACTTACAGCCTTACACTGCTAGACAAAGGGGCAGAAGTGGAAGAATGAAGTGTCAAACAAAGACACTGTTCATTCTTATTCATTTGCGTAAAACGGATTTTAAATGTAAGGAGATGATAGAATCCAAACGGTGATTAACGGGAAATAAGAAAAATGAGGAAAAAAATTACTATTTATAATTAGATAATCAGTTATAATAGAATAGGTTCACACTTATTATAATAGAATAAGAGAATCTCCATCCAGTTTTACATCATCATCTCTATAATTTAAGTCAAATAATTATTTCCTCAAATTTATTCCTAAAATTTGTTTATCTTCTAAAAATTTCCTACATCCCCTTCCCCATCCATATCTCTATTCTTTTAAATAATATTTTTCTATTACTTTTTTCTCTCTCTTCCATTTACAATCTTAACTACTAACTCTTTTGTCTTATTATCTTTTGTTTCAAATATCACTTTCTACTAAATATTTATTGGAGATTTTGACTATCCAATACAGTATTTTTTTTTAAATTGAAATTCGTATTATAAAAATAGAAATTTTTTATTAATTAGTGTATTTTCTAACGTGATGGAAAATTTAATTAGAAGAGTACTCAATATCAATTTCTCAAATGAGAAACTGAAAGTCACGTATTGATGATAAAATTTTTTAATTGGATGAAACGGTAATATTTTCTGTCTTTTCTCCAACGGTAATATTTTTTATTTTTTCTCTAACGGTAACTTTTTTTGTCTTTTCTCCAACGGTAACTTTTTTTTTCTTCTCTCAAACGGTAACATTTTTACTCCTATGTGTAATGATAACTATTTCCTTTATAAATACGCAAACTCAAGTCTCATTTCCTCTATAGAACCAAACTTCTATTGTATCCTTTGATATCCTACTCCTTTCATCAAATGACACATACTTTCTTTCGCAAATTATTAACATATAAGATGATAGCGATGTTCAAAACATGGAGGCGGATGGACAGTCATCGAGGCGACGTGGCAATAGCCAACGTCGTAAGTTTATTTGGCGTGATCATATTCAGGGGCACGAACACCTATTTCGTAATTAATTCGCTGAAAATCCAGCCTAAAATCAACCCCCTCCCCTGAACGTGTCTCAACGCTGCAAATGTCACGTTATCAAATATCAAAATGAGCATGTTATTTTATTCCAAGGACAGTTGCAATATTCCAATAACTAAGTATATAGAAAATGAGCATGTTATTTTATTTGATTTATTGGCGCATATCAAATAGACGTAGATTTTCTAAAATTGTAGCTTCTATCCAAACTATTAAAGAAAGATTGGCTTGCCTAGATGAGAGATCAAGCTTTATTAATTACTCATTTGGTGGAGAAAATGAGCATGTAATCAAATATTAAACTTCAAATTACGATCCAATTTGAACTAAGTAGAAGTTCATACGTATAAGTGAGACTGGAATGGTAGTTTGAGACATATAAACATATATTTTTTTAAAAGTTGTTTGAGAGATATTTGAGTTAAAATCATATCATGTGAGAGATATATATATATATATATTTAAGAAAATGCTATACCTGGTATTAATATAGAGTTATGTGGAGGGCAACTCCACTCTCTAATTATATTAAAATATAGGACTTGTGAAAGCCCAACAAAAGCATTTTCCAAACACAAGTTCTTAATAACAAACAAGACTACAATAGACTAAATTAAAGGGGCTGAATACAGGGAAGATGATGAAAGATTGATGCAGGAACTAATTGGCCAAATCACCAAAATTACATGCTTGTTTGGTAGATTTAAAGGAAATATAAATATTGAAGATGACAAACCTGAGAATTCACAGCTTAATTAAAAGAATATCAGAAGTAATATTGAGAACAAAATGGCAACATAATTTGTAATGTTGAGTCAAACAAAGTTTGGTGATTATCTTGTAAAAACACAATTTGTAATTCATCAAGTTTGGTGATTATCATTGGAAAGTTAATATCCAATACTCAATATCAATAATAGACAGCCAACAACGTGTCTCAACACACAAATTTGCTACCAAAGAAATTTGTCAATGAAGAATCTAGAATTACTAGAATTTGGACCCGCACTATAACTGTAAACACAGCCAAAAACCATAAACTCAAGCCTCAAAATCCATTCCATAACCACAAACTCCACCAAATTCTCCTCAAAACCAAAAACCCAACACACTAGGAAGTCACCAAAGCCACAATCACAACCAGAGCATCTCGGCTCATCAATGAATGGATCAATAAATTCTAAATGGTAAAACATGAGAGGCAAATTAAAAAAAAAAATTACCGTGAGAAACCTGGGAAAATTTTCTTGGCAGCCAAACACCCTATTAATGAAGATGCAATACCCAAACAAATTCTCCTCAATCACAAAAACCCAACACAGCAGAAAGTACAAAAACCCACAATCGCAGTGTCGTATTTTCTCAACATCAACTCAATCAATGGATCAAATAATCAAAATGGTAAAACATGAGAGAGTCATTTTACAAGGAAAAAATTCCATGATGCAATCCCCAAAGAAATTCGTACCCAAAGAGAGAGTCGACTATCTCAAAGATTTCTCATAGAGTTGGGGGCAGAGATAAATATCAAAGGAGAGCGAAAGGGGAAAAAAACTCGACTGAAGAGAGAGTCCCCTGAGATTTTCACTTACCGTGCGTGCCGATGGAGACCTGCAATCAATGGTGGAGCGTTGCAAGGGAGGGGCCAACGGTTTACCCTAGCAAGAGAGAATGAAGACGCAGGGGGAGAAGGGAAATCGTTGGGAGGCCGATGCGATGGGGATGTACAGTCGTTCCCCATTTATGGGGAACTTCTGTACAGACCCTAAACCGAAATCGTAAAATGGGGAACCAGCTGTAGATGATTATCTTGCAAAACCTTAAAATTATCTCCAAAATTTAGGGATAAATCTGATATAGGGAGCCGGTTGGGGATGCTCTAATAATAACATAAGGTCACATATTCATTTATATATCCACGGAGAGAGAAAGAGAGAAGGGAAGAATTGGGTTTAAGACGAGCTTGAATGAGATGGCGAAAATGAGGGTATCTTTGAACCACTCGTAGTGTTCCTCGTTGGAAAAACGAAACAACGAGGTCAACATGAAGACAAGACAATTAGCGAAGAAAGATAGGCATGGATAAGTAAACAGAAAGAGAAAAGTTGGAAAAAAATAATACCAGCACTAAGGACCAAGATAAGCCAAGGCATTGGAGGGAGCAACGCTACTCATCTTCTACACTTCGTTCGGGTTCTGATTCGTACCATTTATGAATTTTCGGGTTTATTCTTCCCCTTTGGAGAAAACCAGGAAAACCTCAAACCCTGCCGAACTTAATTCTCAGACGCATGACCCTATATGGTTTCTAGTGCGACCCAATACATGAGTAGTATGCTGGCCCACGGCCCAACCTTTATAAAGGACCTATGTTTTTCAGTTGTTCGAATGATAAATAATAGATAAATGCTTAAACTACATATGAATTCTACAAATTGATGTTACTTGATGTTATATGTTAGATTTTAAAATTATTTTTATTAATAGATTTAACGTACTATATAATGTCATTTTAATTCTACATAAAATCTTACACCACACAACTCCACTTAATCAATATTTGATTTATCATTTTTGTCATTCTATCTTAATGCGTAAATATGTATTTGTTTTTTTTATAAAAAAAATATATGTGCTTAAATAGAATAAAAAAAAATGATAAATCATATATTGATCTAATGGAGGTGTGGTTTATGACTTTCCTCATAGGAGGACCTACATGCATCTAAGGGGGCTCCCAAAATTTTTTGAAAAATCAAAATATACGCTAATTTTTAATCATAATTTTATAAATATAAAAAATGGTCCCTAAAAAAATATATAATCTTCATATGCTCTACAAAATTTTATAAAATCTCAATATACTTAGAAATGTCTCTCTAATTTTTTTCCTATAATTTCATAATTTTGTATAATTTCTATATATTATCTATTTTCAAGAGTGTGGTCTTACCAAAATTAAATCAAAACTAAGTTTAGAAGAAATAATAAATTTATTAATATGGATTTTAAAGTTGTTTATTATACAATATTAGGCTTCTTAATATAGAATCCAAAGTAAAATATAACAAAAATTATTTAAGGTTGGTGATCTATATTAAAAATAGTTGAAATGTTTTATTCTCTAGACTTCATTGAGCAAGAAAAACTTATTGAAGGTTTGTATTATAATATTAATTGCTTAATGTGATACAGAAATATCTAGAGTTTACATGAAACTTAATAAACTAACTTATATACTAGAATAAAAGATGACATTCTTAAAGATCACTTGATTGTTTATATAAAAGTAAATAAATTCTAAATATATCATTATAAAAATAATAGTGGATGAATATTATTTCATGAAACATTATTGTCAAAAATATGAAACATATATTAAGATGTATTTTTAAAATTTTATTTCTATCAGATCTAATTATATATATATATTAATATTTTTGTTTATGAGTTTTGAATTTTAATGTGTCCACGTCAGAAAATTTGGGCCCCCAAGAAAATTGCCTGTTCTGCCGCTAGTTTCCTTGTAGCATTTCTCGGAGAGGAAGATGCCAATCTATAAACCAAAAAAACTCGAGAATAAGAAATATAATTGAGCTAAAATTCTACTTACAATGCATCTCTCTTTGAATTAAAACTTCTGTAGTGTTATCGTGTTTCTAAACTGTTGTTTTATAGTAGTATTCAACCAAACAGAGGATGAAAGATTGATATCCCTTGAGCGTGCAAGCCCTAAAATCGACATCTGCAGGATGGTTTTGATGTGTGGAACACAGAACGAAGGCTTTCCATTGTAATTCTGCATTCAAGTTGCAGTAATGGTTACTAGGGAGAATAAATGTCTAGAAGATGTGCCAGGCCATGTCCTTGTAGATATTTTCTGCAGACTTCCCATGAAGACTCTGGTCTAATGCAGAGGCGTATGGAAGGAATGGCGGGATTTGCTTTCAGGCCCTGTATTTTTCAGCTTTCATCTCTCAAGATCGGTCACTGCCCTCCTGGCAGGAGCAAGTCCAGACTGTTTATTTTTCGAGTATTTATCTAGAGAAGATAATGTAATGGTAACGAAATTGGGGATGGAGTTTGATTTTAATGGTGCGGCTTCCTTGAATGGCTTAATCTGCTCGTGGAATCACGGGGAAAAACGAGTTCTTGTATCTAATCCAATCATCGGAAAGCGCATATGTGACGCCCCCAAATCCCCACGTACCAACACGGGGAATTCGAGACGTCCGGATGGTGACAACCCTGGTCACCATCCTATCGACGAGTGCCAAGTGTGTGCAAGCCACACATGTGCACAAGGAAATACGCAGCGGATAGCAAAGACATAAAATTAAGTACCAGAATTTTTTCTTAAATAAAATATAAAGCGGTTCAAAGATACATAATAAAATATTACAAGTCATAAATATTTTTTCAAAACCAATTACAAAGCATGAACTCCAACTCAGATCTCCGGCGGAGCCGCATCCTCAGGCTCAGCCTCCTCCTCCTCCTCGAACTCTGCACCAAAATCTACGGTACCAAAAATGGTGCCGCAGGTAAGTAAAATCCAAACACCACTAGATAAAAGCATATTAAACTCAAACAATATGCATGAATAAATGCCAATGCACAAAACTCATAAACCATATTTTTTTCCACGCACGCCAACAACCCATTTGGCTCAAAAACATATCCTTTAAACAAACCTCGCCATTATCCCCGATAACGGCCCACACATACCGTTTAAAACCAAGCCTCGCCATTATCCCGGATAATGGCCCAAACCACCATTTTCCCAGAAATGGCCCGTATCCGAAAACCATAAAAACCAATCCGATTATGCATGCACCATGATCTCCCCTAGGGATTAACCGCACACTCTGGCTCTGTGCCACACCGCAGGTAACGTCTACGCGTATGACACCTACACGAGTGATGCCCAGACTCGCGCCTCGCACGTACCTAGCCAGGCGATCCTCTAGTCCCCGCTACTCTAGGGACCACGGAGTCGACACGACAGCGTTACGGTGTCGTGCGATCCGGTCATCGCCCAACGACAACCCAGGAGATGTCACTCAGTATTATCCACTCCCGAGTGACCAGAGGAGCTCCACCGAGATAATAACCCATCTCGGCTTGGGCTCGTGATACGCACACTCCCAAAAATCCATTTACGCCAATAAAACAGGATTTTCTCAATTAAAATAAAATGCACGTGCATGCACCATGTAAATGCAATTTCAATGCTCGAAAAATACAACCAACCATAAAACAACAATTCAAGCAACTCTGTTCTCCATCCATTCGACCCCCGAACTCCTTGGACTCAGTCCGGAATCAGCAAACCAACCAATTAAATTATTGTAAGAGCAAAATATAATTAAATCTAAAAGTAGAGTTTGGAAAATACTTACAGAGCTATATAGGATTTTTAGAAGGTTCGGCGCGCGGCAAACGATGGGCGGAAAGCAACGTAACAGTGCAAATGCACTGTAGCCGTGGGTCGCAAAATACCCACTTTTGAACGGGAACAAACCAAGACACCAAATTGATAGGGAATGGTCTAGGGATGTTTATGAAGCTAGTGGAAGTGAGTTTTGGCCGTGGGTGGCGGCGAAAACGCCGGTAGAAGCGAAAAACCTGCAAATCGGAGTTGAGCTCGTGGGAGCTGCTCCGGTGGCCGATCTAGGCCGGAAATGGGTGGGTTAGGTCGGCAAGAGGTAGGGGAAGAAGTGGTGAAAAGATGGTGGCCGGAGGTGGTGCGACGGCGCCGGAAACGGTGAAAAACCGTGCGGCTTAGATGCGTTTTTCCGGCCAAACGGCGGCACGGTTGGGGGAGATCTTTGGTGGGGTGGTGCACCGGAGGGAGGGGAAGTTTTCTGGGTGGGTGGTGGAGGCCACGCCGCCGGCAAGTGGCAGTTCTGGGCGGAGGAAGAAAAATGGCAACAGGGGAAAAACGGTGCCGCGACTTTGAGCGGCTCGTGGCGGCTAACGGTGGCTCCGATGGTCCTGAAAATTAGTGGGGTTGTAGTCTGCCGTGAGAGGAAGAGAATGGCGGGGGTGGTGTATGACACCTCCACCGGACGGCGGAGATATGGCCAGCCAAAGGTGGCTGCGCGGGAAGGAAAATGTGCAGGGGAGGGGGCTTGACGCGGACGACGCGGGGAAGAGGAAGGAAAAGAAGAAGAAAGGAAAGAAAGAAGGAAAAGAAGAAAAAGAAAAGGAAAAGAAGGAAAAAGAAAAAAGAGAAAAAGAAAAGAAGGGAAAAAGAAATGAAGTCCAAACTTCACTTCCGGGATCCAGAAACTGATCCGCCGAAAACGATATTAAAAACATAAAACGACTAAAATAAATTAAACACCACATCAAATAAATAAACAAACACCAAGAAAATATTTTAAACACAACGTAAAGCTAAAATGAAATAAAACAGCAATTTTAAACTCAACAGCGAATAAAATCCAATTAAATCCGATTATTTAAAATAAAAGCACTATAATATTAATTAAATTAAAATATTCCTTCAGTGAAAATACACGTAAAAACGGGTCATCACAGCATAACTCTTCCCGAAAGCCAAAAGGAGCATTGCATTTCACACTGCAAACCCATGCTGAGGATTGGAATTAGTCCAAAGACAGGCCTATACAAGGTGCTTAAAATTCAAGCCAGAAGAGAATCCTGGTAAAAAACTAAATGTACAGCAGAGATCTGTACGCTTGGAGTTGGTGCTGTCACCTGGAGAAACATTGCAGATGTCCCACAGAAAGTTCTGTTTTGTTCGACACTAGATGGGACTGTTTTCAATGGAGCATTCCATTTTATTCTCACTCAAGATAGCCCCCAACTCAATGACTATATCTGCTCCTTTGATTTTGACAGTGAGGAGTTCCAGTCAAATTTGGAGCTACCTCGTCTTCCCTTTGATAATGTCGAGTGGCCTGAGTGGTTGGGTCTAGGAGTATTGACAGATTGTCTGTGTGTATCCAACATCGATGGCCTCGGCGATGGAAATCCAGATATTGAAGTGTGGGTGATGAAGGAGTATGGTGTCACCGAATCCTGGACAAAAGTGTTTGCTTTAGAGAACCCAATGGAAAGCTTATGGTCACCTCGTGATTTCAAGATCATCAAGTGCAAGGAAAACGAGGAGATCATATATTTTATTGATGAAAATATATATTCTTGTGACCTCAAAAATAAAAATTGCAGATTCTTGGAGACTACTGGGATTCATTCAAGATTCTTTGCACTTCTGTATGTTCCCAGTTTTGTTTGGCTTGAAGATGTTAAGGTGGGAGAAAGCTCTAGAGAAATCGAGTAGTGCCTTTCCGAGTTCCAGATTCAATTAGAATTTTGTCATAGGGACGTTTGAGACAGCATGGAATCCATCCTCATTGGAGTGATTTATTAATTTTTCTATGTTGGGACTTGGTTTTGGATAATTAATCATCCTACTTGGGGGACTATTTTCATTATTGGAAGTTTGTAATTGTGATAAATGTGTCAACTATTTTATATTCAACCTGTTACTAACTCATCTTCATGCAGAAATTAATACACGTGATAAGCAGCAGCACTTATATAATTAATGAAGTAATGAGGACTTGCAGTGCATTAAACGACATCCCAGTAGTATACTAAACGGCATCCTATGCAGTGCATCAAATGGTGCCGTCTTACTTAAAGGATGGGATGAAGGACAGCCGTCCGATTGATCTTTACCTCATGTATATATATGTGCTTTTTGGTTTAGGGTTGAGTGGATTCATTTTGTACAGTGGCCGTCTGAGAGTTTGGGGGA
This sequence comes from Carya cathayensis, assembly GCA_011037825.1. NCBI lineage: Eukaryota > Viridiplantae > Streptophyta > Magnoliopsida > Fagales > Juglandaceae > Carya > Carya cathayensis. The sequence goes on along the minus strand of QGSO01000194.1, from coordinate 143,190 downwards.
ATCCGAGTGAAAGAGAGAACTAGGGTTTGTTGAGGGAAAAGGGAAAGCCAAATCTTATGGCTTTTCTTGGCTCGATTGTAGTTCTATCTTGTACAATGGCGTTTTGGCCTTGCAGATTCATCAATAAAATGATCTCTGAGGCTATGCTTGCCGTGGATGTAGGCCATTAGGGCCGAACCACGTAATCTCTGTTTGTATCTTCTTCTTTCTTATTTCCGTGCATATTTCTTGTTCTTTTACATATTTATTTGCTTATATTGTCATCTTGTTATCTTGTTATCATTATCTTATCATTTGTAATTCTCAACTGAGTTTCGGCTTTGATCAGTATCTTATCATATTGAGATTCTTGATTTCATTTCTGTTTTGAATCTATATATACATATTGTCATATTGAAATACTTGATTGGATTTTTGTGTTGGGATCCTTGTGATTATTGTATATTTGGATTTGAATCATAACAAGTGGTATCAGAGCCAGGTTCTATGGGGACCACGAAATTTGATGTTGAGAAATTTACTGGGGAAAATGACTTTGGGTTGTGGAGAATTAAGATGAGGGCTCTGCTAATCCAGCAGGGCTTGTAGGATGCCCTCACCTGTGATAAAAAGGCCTCTTCCTCGAAAGAGGAAGGAAAAATGGAGGTCCAGAGGGACATTCTCCAAAAGGCCCATAGTGCTCTGATTCTTTCCTTAGGAGATAAGGTTTTGAGAGAAGTAGCTAGTGAAGAAACTGCTACTGGTATCTGGTTAAAGCTTGAACATCTCTATATGACAAAGTCCCTAGCTAACAGATTATATAAAAAGACTAGGCTATATACTCTTAAGATGTCTTCAGGAACTTCGATAGGAGAACATCTGGATACCTTTAACAAGATTATATTAGACTTAGCTAATATAGATATTAAGGTGGAGGCTGAGGATCAACCAATCCTCTTATTGAGTTCTTTGGACTCCTCATACAGAACCTTAAGGAGACCATGATGTATGGTAGAGATGCAATATCTCTAGATGAAGTGCAATCTGTACTTCATGCTAGGGAATTACAAAATCAAGAAAATACCAAACAAGAACATGGTGAGGGCTTGTCTGTTAGGGGAAGACCAGAAAAGAGAGGCAAGAAAGGCAAAACAGAAAACAAGAAATATATGTCTAAGTCTAAAGGAAAACAGTTAAAATGCTTTCTGTGTCACAAAGAAGGACATTTCAAAAGAGATTGTCCTGATAGGAAAACTAAGATAGGATACAAGAACAAAGATGAAGGGGATGTAGCAGTGGTGTTAGATGGGTATGATAGTACTGAGGTACTAAATATATCTGACATAGGCCATGAAAATGAGTGGATTTTATATTCAGGTTGTTCTTTCCACATGTGTCCCAATAGGGACTGGTTTGAAAACTTTTCTGAATTGGATGGTGGGCATGTAATTCTAGGGAATAATAAATGCTGTAAAATCATGGGTATTGGGTGTATAAGACTAAAACTACATGATGGGATGGAAAGACTTTTGAGGGAGGTCCGATTTATACCTGACCTAAAGAGAAATTTAATTTCTCTTGGTATGCTTGATAACTCAGGTTATACTTTTAAGTCAGAATCAGGGGTCCTTAGAGTCACTAAAGGTTCACTTACAATTATGAAAGGGGTTATAAATAATGGCCTTTATACCTTAGTTGGCAAAACCACTGTAGGGNAGATGGGTATGATAGTCTGAGGTACTAAATATATCTGACATAGGCCATGAAAATGAGTGGATTTTAGATTCAGGTTGTTCTTTCCACATGTGTCCCAATAGGGACTGGTTTGAAAACTTTTCTGAATTGGATGGTGGGCATGTAATTCTAGGGAATAATAAATCTGTAAAATCATGGGTATTGGGTGTATAGTTCTTTGGACTCCTCATACCAGAACCTTAAGGAGACCCTGATGTATGGTAGAGATGCAATATCTCTAGATGAAGTGCAATCTGTACTTCATGCTAGGGAATTACAAAATCAAGAAAATACCAAACAAGAACATGGTGAGGGCTTGTCTGTTAGGGGAAGACAAGAAAAGAGAGGCAAGAAAGGCAAAACAGAAAACAAGAAATATAGGTCTAAGTCTAAAGGAAAACAGTTAAAATGTTTTCTGTGTCACAAAGAAGGACATTTCAAAAGAGATTGTCCTGATAGGAAAACTAAGATAGGATACAAGAACAAAGATGAAGGGGATGTAGCAGTGGTGTTAGATGGGTATGATAGTGCTGAGGTACTAAATATATATGACATAGGCCATGAAAATGAGTGGATTTTAGATTCAGGTTGTTCTTTCCACATGTGTCCCAATAGGGACTGGTTTGAAAACTTTTCTGAATTGGATGGTGGGCATGTAATTCTAGGGAATAATAAATGTTGTAAAATCATGGGTATTGGGTGTATAAGACTAAAACTACATGATGGGATGGAAAGACTTTTGAGGGAGGTCAGATTTATACCTGACCTAAAGAGAAATTTAATTTCTCTTGGTATGCTTGATAACTCAGGTTATACTTTTAAGTCAGAATCAAGGGTCCTTAGAGTCACTAAAGGTTCACTTACAATTATGAAAGGGGTTATAAATAATGGCCTTTATACCTTAGTTGGCAAAACCACTGTAGGGGAAGCATCCCCTGTACAAAATGAAGTTGAGAAAAAATCTGTGCTCTGGCACAGGAGGTTAGGGCATGTTAGTCAAAGAGGACTTTTAGAACTTAATAAAAAGGGTCTGCTGAAAGTGGCAGACCTGGACAACCTACCTTTCTGTGAAGACTGTGTCTATGGAAAGGCTAAAAGAGTTGGTTTTAAAAGGGCAACTCATATGACTACTCAGACTCTAGATTATGTACATGCTGACCTTTGGGGATCTTCTAGAGTAAGTTCTCATGGTGGAGGGAATTATTTCCTCTCCATCATTGATGATTACTCTAGAAAGGTGTGGATTTACATACTTAAACATAAGAGTGACACTTTTGTAAAGTTTAAAGAATGGAAATCCTTAGTTGAAAAATAGGTAGACAGGAAAATAAAAACCTTAAGAACTGATAATGGGTTAGAGTTTCTGTCAACAGAATTTAATAATTTCTGTCAAAAGGAAGGGATTCTAAGACACAAAACTGTTAGAGAAACACCTCAACAGAATGGTCTAGCTGAAAGGATGAACAGGACCATTCTAGAGAGGGTAAGATGCATGTTGTCAAATGCTGGGTTACCTAAAACCTTCTGGGTTGAAGCTGCTGCCACAGCTGTCCATTTAATTAATAGGTGTCCATCTTCTGCTATAGACTTTAAAACACCACAAGAAATGTGGACTGGGAAACCTCCCAGGTATGATTACCTTAGAATTTTTGGGTGTACAGCCAATGCACATTCAAAAACTGATAAGTTAGACCTTAGGGCACTAAAATGCATTTTTGTGGGATACCCTGAGGGAGTGAAGGGGTATAAGCTATGGATAGACAAACCTGGTAGAAATAATGTACAATCAACAGGGATGTGATCTTTAATGAATCCCAAATGGCTCGGGTACAGAATACAAAAATAGAACAAAGACCTGGAAACATAGAGGGAAATGTACAGGTTGAGGTGGAGAGGAGAAACACCTCAACTGGTAGTAATACTGGTGAAGTCAGTAACTATGAGGACCCAATTTCAGAGGACTTAGATAAACCAGGTCCTGACTCTTACATGTTAGTAAGAGACAGGAAGAAAAGGACTATAAAACCTCCCATTAGGTATGGTCATGCAGAGCTTACTGCTTTTGCTTTGACTATTGCTGATGAGGTCATTTATCAAGAACCAAGGACTTATAAAGAGGCCATTGCAAGCCAGGATGCCACTAAGTGGATACTTGCTATGCAAGAAGAAATGGAGTCTTTAAATAAAAATAAAACTTGGGATTTAGTTACAAAGCCTGCTGGGGTTAAGTTGGTTGGATCCAAGTGGATCTTTAAAAGAAAAGAAGGCATACCAGGGGTAGAAGGAACTAGGTTTAAGGCAAGATTAGTGGCTAAAGGTTTCACTCAGAGAGAGGGAATAGATTTTAATGAGATATTCTCTCCTGTGGTTAAACATAGTTCCATTAGATTGCTTTTATCCTTTATTGCATATCATGATTTGCACTTAGAACAATTGGATGTAAAAACTGCTTTTTTACATGGAGAATTGGAAGAGGTAATTTACATGCAACCCCCTGAGGGGTTTACAAAAGATATTAACTCTGATCAAGTATGTTTGCTTAAAAAATCTCTATATGGTTTAAAACAATCACCTAGACAATAGTATAAGAGATTTGATACTTCCATGCTTGAAAATGATTTTAAAAGAAGCTGTTATGACAGCTGTGTTTATTATAAGGATGTTAATGGAATATTAATATATTTGTTACTGTATGTAGACGATATGTTGGTAGCATGTAAAGATCCTGATTTGATTAAACAATCTAAGTGCATGTTAAAATCTGAGTTTGATATGAAGGAACTAGGACCAGCTAGTAGAATTTTAGGAATGAATATTATAAGAAATAGACTAGAGAGATGTCTGTTTCTATCTCAAAGAAATTATCTATCTAAAATTCTTAAAAGATTTGATATGGACCAAGTTAAACCTATAAGCACACCTCTAGGTCAACATTTCAAGCTGTCCACTACTCAAGCCCCATAAACTGAATCTGAAATGGAGTTTATGCACCAAATACCTTATGCTAGTATGGTAGGAAGTGTGATGTATGCAATGGTCTGTACAAGACCTGATCTTACCTATGCTGTCAGTGTTGTTAGTAGGTTTATGAGTAACCCTGGTAAGGCACACTGGCAGGCTATTAAGATACATTTCAAGAACCATTGTTTTGGGCTTGAAATATGGGAATAATGTTAAAGAGGGTTGTGAATTGGAAGGGTTTGTAGATGCTGATTATGCTGGTAGTGTGGATACTAGAAAATCTTTAACAGCATATGTTTTTACTGCTTTTGGGGGGGCTATTAGTTGGAAGTCAAATTTGTAATCTGTTGTAGCATTGTCTACAACAGAGGCTGAGTATATAGCTTTGACAAAAGCAATAAAGGAAGCCATATGGCAACTGAGGAAAATCCCTCAGATATGATGACTAAGTCCTTGCCATTAGCAAAGTTCAGACACTGTCTGAACTTAATTAATGTGAAAACTGTTGGGGTCCCTTAGTAGAGGGACAAAGCAGGAACAGCCAATATGAGAGTAGAATAGGAATGATGAATAAAATATTGTCAAGGTGGAGAATTGTGATAAATGTGTCAACTATTTTATATTCAACCTGTTACTAACTCATCTTCATGCAGAAATTAATACACGTGATAAGCAGCAGCACTTATATGATTAATGAAGTAATGAGGACTTGCAGTGCATTAAACGACATCCCAGCAGTATACTAAACGGCATCCTATGCAGTGCATCAAACGGTGCTGTCTTACTTAAAGGATCGGATGAAGGATAGCCGTCCGATTGATCTTTATCTCATGTATATATATGTGCTTTTCAGTTTAGGGTTGAGTGGATTCATTTTGTACAGTGGCCGTCTGAGAGTTTGGGGGAATCTGAGTGAAAGAGAGAACTAGGGTTTGTTGAGGGAAAAGGGAAAGCCAAATCTTGTGGCTTTTCTTGGCTCGATTGTAGTTCTATCTTGTACAATGGCGTTTTGGCCTTGCAGATTCATCAATAAAATGATCTCTAAGGCTGTTCCTGCTGTGGATGTAGGCCATTAGGGCCAAACCACGTAATCTTTGTTTGTATCTTCTTCTTTCTTATTTCCGTGCATATTTCTTGTTCTTTTATAGATTTATTTGCTTATCTTGTCATCTTGTTATCTTGTTATCATTATCTTATCATTTGTAATTCTCAACTGAGTTTCGGCTTTGATCAGTATCTTATCATATTGAGATTCTTGATTTCATTTCTGTTTTGAATCTATATATACATATTGTCATATTGAAATACTTGATTGGATTTCTGTGTTGGGATCCTTGAGATTATTGTATATTCGGATTTGAATCATAACAATAATGTATATTTTTAGTTATCATCATACTACTTTTAGTTTAGATAAGTGCTAAAGTCACAAACCGATCACACAAAAATAAATCTATAAATTGATGTGATTTTATTACACCTCTATTCCTATATTTAGAGGCTTATTTTATAGTTTCCGTAGTGTAGCTTCTTGGATTCTTTGTAATCGAAAACAACAATTCTATTTGAGTCACATTTGATTACTTTTTTGCGCACTCCATTGATGAGATTAGTTGTGTATTAAAAAAAATGAATACAGTTAATCACATTAGTAGAGTGTGTAGGGAGTACGCAAAAGTGACTGTACGTAGTATTATACTATCACATCTCATCTCATTCCCAAGAGGAAAAATGTTCAAGGATAGTTGTCTACATAAAACACTAAAAGGAATAGCAGAGGACTAATGATACTCTGCCACCCAGCGGTCATTGTGGGGTGTGCCCCTCAAGCTAAATATTTTTGTGCTTTCCCAAATTTGTTTGACAATGCAATGGTAATTCTTTCAAGACCTCTTTCATTCTTATGTCTTGTTTGATTACACAAATGTAATGAGATGAGATGAAAAATATGTAAATAGTAATGAAATAGTTTGTGAATACTAATAAAATAATTTGAGTTAAGATATCTTATTTGGTTTTGAGAAATGAAAGAGAAAAAGATTGAATAACAATATTATGAAGTTAAAATATTGTTAAAATGTTATTTTTATTTTGCGATTTGAAAAAGTTAAATTAGTTTTTATTTTTTATTTGAAAGTTTGGAAAAAGTTGTAATGATTAGGTAATGATTAGATGACAATGTTAAAAATTTAAAAATTTGAAATTAAAAATATTTGTATTTGAATGGTATTTGGATGTTGAGATTATATGAGATAGGATGAGAAAAGATGTGTTCAAACCATCTGTGAAACCAAACAAAGCCTTAATTTCTTTCCTCTATCAAACTATTCATGTACTTCCTTTTTTTTTCCCCTTCTTTTTGGAAAACTTGAATACATGATCTCTTTTTTTATCGTTAATCTTATAATTCATAGTTATACATGAGTTGATATAATTATTTAAATAATTTTATATATCAACTATTCAATTAGAGAGTTATTTAAATTAAGACATATTGTTTTCTTTTATTAATTGAGATTCCCTTTAATTTCGATGTTGTAAACTTGAAAGTTAAATCAAGATACACATAGAATAAGTATCTTGATAGAAATTAGAATTAAAAATTATTTGTGAGGAGTGCTATTTGAAGTTTTTACACCACATATTATCCACATGGCATAATTTGATTTGTAAAATTTAAATTTTAAAATCCATATGACAAAATTTGATTTGTAAGTTCAAATTTTAAAATCTATCTCAAATAAAATTATATTACATATATGGTGTCTGGTATAAAAGCTTTCAAATAAAATTATTCTTGATATAACCATATAATTTGGATTGAAAAAAAAAAAAGGAATCTATGATCAATGGTCTTATAATTAAGTTTTGCTAGATCCTAGAGTCAAAGACTCAAATGGACTGACGAAGACAAATCAGCAGGAGACAGCACAACCTCTCCTTCACGGGATGATCTTACAGCTTGTCTGAATTGATGAATGATGCTTTCTATAAGGATATTACAAGGGAAGAAGTCCAAAGTACATTGAACCTGATGTCATCTTTGAAGTCACCTGGACCTAATGGTTTTGGAGCTGGATTTTCCAAAACCATTGGGAAACAATAGGGGAAGAGGTATGTAAAGTTGTTCGTGATTTTTTCAAGTAGGAATATGCTCCTCATGATGTAAATCATACCCACATTGCCTTAATTCCAAAAATGACTTGTGACGCCCCCAAAATCCCCACGTACCAACACGGGGAAATTGAGACGTCCGGATGATGACATCCCGGGTCACCACCCTATCGAAGAGTGCCAAGTGTGTGCAAGCGACAAATGTGCACAAGAGGATACGCAGCGGATAGCAAAGTCAAATACTAAGTACCAGAATTTTTTTCTTAAATAAAATACAAACGGTTCAAAGGTACGTAATAAAATATTACATGATATAAATATTGTTTCAAACCAAACATAAAGCATGAACTCCAACTCAGATCTCCGGCGGAGCCGCATCCTCGGGCTCAGCCTCCTCCTCCTCCTCGAACTCTGCATCAAAATCTACGGTACCAAAAATGGTGCCGCAGGTAAGTAAAATCCATAACACCACTAGATAAAAACATATTAAACTCAAACAACAAGCATGAATGAATGCCAATGCGCAAAACTCCCAAATCATATTTTTCCACACACGCCAAAAACCCATTTGGCTTAAAAACATAACCTTTAAAACCAAGCCTCGCCATTATCCCAGATAATGGCCCGAATCACCATTTTCCCAGTAAATGGATCACAAGACCATCGCCATTTTCCCAGAAAATGGCCCATATCCGAAAACCATGAAAACCAACCAATTATGCATGCACCATGATCTCCCCTAGGGATCATCCGCACACTCTGGCTCTGTGCCACACCGCAGGTAACGTCTACGCGTGTGACACCTACACGAGTGATGCCCAGACTCGCGCCTCCATCTCGCGCGTACCTGGCCAGGCCATCCTCTAGTCCCCGCCACTCTAAGGACCACGGAGTCGACACGACAGCGTTACCGTATCGTGCGATCCGGTCGTCGCCCGGCGACAACCCAGGGGATGTCACTCAGTATTATCCACTCCCGAGTGACCAGAGGAGCTCCACCGAGATAATAACCCATCCCGGCTTGGGCTCGTGATACGCACACTCCCAAAAATCATTTACGCCAATAAAACATGATTTTTCCAATAAAATAAAATACAAGTGCATGCATCATGTAAATGCCAATTTCAATGCTCGACAAATAAATTCAACCATAGCACAACAAATCAAGCAACTCCGTCCTCCATCCATCCGACCCCCGAACTCCTCGGACTCAGTCCGGAATCAGCGAACCAACCAAATAATTTATTGAAAGAGTAAAATACATTTAAATCTAAAAGTAGCGTTTGGAAAATACTTACAGCGCTATATAGGATTTTTAGAAGGTTCGGCGCGAAGCGAACGGCGATGCGAAAGCAACGTAACAGTGCAAATGCACTGTTCCCGTGGGTCGCAAAATACCCACTTTTGACCGGGGACAAACCAAGACACCAAATTGATAGGGAATGGTCTAGAGATGTTTATGAAGCTAGTGGAAGTGAGTTTTGGCCGTGGGTGGCGGCGAAAACGCCGGTAGGGGCGGAAAAAGGGCAAATCGGAGTTGAGCTCGTGGGAGCCGCTCCGGTGACCGTTTGAGGCCGGGGATGGGTGGGTTAGGTCGGCAAGGAGTAGGGGAAGAAGTGGTGAAGAGGTGGTGGCCGGAGGTGGAGCGACGGCGGCGGATCGGGCCTCAAGCCGTGCGGCTTGTTGGGCTTTTTCCGGCCAAACGGCCGGCCGGTTGGGGCTGGGAGTCGGAGGGGATGATCACCGGCCGGAGGGGAGTCGACCGGCAGGGGTGGCGTCGGGCACGACGCCGGCGAACGGCGGGCCTGGGCGGGAAGGCTTTCCGGCGTGGGTGAGGAGAGAGAGAGAAAGAGAGGGACGCGGGGAGAGAGAGAGAGAGCCGAACGGGAGAGGGAAAAAAAGGAAAAAGAAAAAAGAAAAAAGGAAAAAAGAAAAAGAAGAGGAAAAGAAAAGATGAAGGAAATTAATGAGGTCCAGTCCTCACGTCGGAAGTCCAAAAACTGATCAGCCGAAAACGGTAAAAACATAAAACGATTAAAATAAATTAACACTACATCAAATAAATAAATAAACACCAATAAAATATTTTAAACACATCAATAAGCTAAAATAAAATAAATAACTAGTAAAAACCAATTATTTAAATTTTTAAAACCAAAAACAAGCCAAAATAAATTAAATCACAATTTAAATCCAACAGCCAATAAAATCCATTTAAAACTCGATAATTTAAAATAAAAGCACTATAAAATATTTAATTAAATTAAAATATCCCTTCAGTGAAAATACACAAAAAAGCGGGTCATCACATCCTCCCCCCCTTAAAACAAATTTCGTCCTCGAAATTTGCAGGTCCGAACACCAACTTGAAACAAGCCATACAATTCCACATAAAACCGACTGCAACCAAGATTAAAAAAAACGTACCGTCATCACTCGAACAAGTAGGGGTACTGCTCCCTCATGTCCACTACTCGCTCCCAGGAGAAATCTTGAGCTAACGGATCTCCCCAGGCCACCTTAACCAGATATATCGTTTTAGACCTTAACTGTTGCTCCTTCCAATCCATGATCTGCGATGGAACAACCTCATAAGTAAGGTCCGGTTGCAACTGAATATTCTCTGGGTCGACAAAACGTGGCTCTTGTTGTCCAAAACTCTTCTTTAAAGACGATACATGGAAGACATTGTATATATCCCCAAAATATTCTGGCAAAGCAACTCTGTAAGCGACGGACCCTACCTTCTCCAAAATCTGAAAAGGTCCAACATATCTTGGATCCAGCTTTCTCTTCTTCCCAAAACGCTTAACTCCTTTCATGGGAGAGACCTTAAGATAAACCCAATCGCCTTGTTCGAAAGACAATTCTCTCCTCCTGGTATCCGCGTAACTCTTTTGACGACTTTGCGCTGCAGCCATGTTATCTCTTATAATCTGAATCTGATTTTGCATATCCTGTATTATCTCGGGTCCAATTATTTTCTTCTCCCCGACTTCATCCCAACATAAGGGTGATCTGCATTTTCTACCATACAGAGCTTCATAAGGAGCCATTTGGATGGATGCATGGAAGCTGTTATTATACGCGAATTCTATGAGTGGCACGTGATTCTCCCAACTTCCTTGAAAATCTAAAGCACACGCTCGCAACATATCTTCAAGAGTTTGAATCGTGCGCTCTGACTGGCCGTCTGTCTGGGGGTGATAAGCAGTACTAAACTTTAATTTAGTACCTAAAGCCGCCTGCAAACTCTTCCAAAAATGGGAGGTGAACCTTGGATCTCTGTCCGACACTATGCTCTTGGGTATCCCATGTAGTCTCACTATTTCCTTTACATACAAGCGGGTCAATTTTCCCAGAGAATCCGCATTATTGACCGGTAAGAAATGAGCACACTTAGTCAGTCGATCAACAATTACCCAAACTGAGTTCTTTCCACTGGGAGTCCTCGGTAAGCCCACTACAAAATCCATAGAGACGTCATCCCATTTCCATTCAGGAACAGGTAGAGGCTGGAGCAAACCTGCTGGTCTTTGATGCTCGGCCTTGACTTGACGGCAAGTGCCACATCTCTCAATATACAAGGCAATATCCCTCTTCATTCCTTCCCACCAATAATTTTTCCTTAAGTCCCGATACATTTTGGTGCTACCCGGATGAACGGAATAGGGAGCCGCGTGAGCCTCCGTCATAATTCGCTCCTTAAATTCCGAGTCCTTAGGAATTACTCTACGATCTCGGAATCGAAGAATCCCATCTTTATCCAAACTGTAGTGCAACGGCCCTCTAGATTTTCTGACCCTTTTTCTAATGTCCAACAGCTTCGGATCTTTTCTCTGAAGAGTCTTCAATTCTTCAAAATCAATTACCCGAATATCAAGAATTGAAGATATCACTTCCTCTTGCTGCGAACTTCCAATAAGGAGCCTTCTCAACCCGCAAAGTAAAGAATCCACTCCAGAAGATTCAGCTTCATCCTCTAAATGTGACTTCCGGCTCAAGGCATCTGCAACTACATTTGCTTTTCCTGGGTGGTATTTAATCTCGCACTGATAGTCGCTTATTAGCTCTAACCATCTCCTTTGCCTCATGTTGAGATTCTTCTGAGAAAATAAATGCTTCAGACTCTTGTGATCGGTGTAGATCTCGCAAACTGCTCCATATAAAAAGTGTCGCCAAATCTTAAGGGCAAACACTATTGCGGCCAATTCCAAATCATGTGTCGGGTAATTCTTCTCGTGGTCTTTCAGTTGACGAGACGCATAAGCCACGACCCGTCCTCCTTGCATGAGAACACACCCCAAACCAAATTTAGATGCATCACTAAAAACAACAAACGGCTCAAGCGGTTTTGGAAGTGCTAAAACTGGCGCAGTTGTCAATCTGTTCTTCAATTCTTGGAAACTCCTCTCGCACTTGTCTGACCAAACAAACTCTGCATTCTTTCTAGTCAAAGCGGTGAGAGGACCGGATAATCGGGAAAATCCCTCCACGAATCTTCTATAGTATCCAGCAAGTCCCAAGAAACTTCGGATCTCGCGCACAGTCGATGGACGCTGCCATGATAAAATAGCTTCCACCTTACTGGGATCAACTGCCACACCGTCCTGGGAAATTACATGCCCGAGAAATCTGACTTCTTCCAGCCAAAATTCACATTTGCTAAGCTTCGCGTACAACTGGTGCTCTCGTAACTTCCCAAGCACTAAGCGAAGGTGATAAGCATGCTCGTCAACATTCTGGGAATAAACTAAAATATCATCAATAAAAACCACTACGAAAGAATCCAGATAAGGTCGAAAAACCCGGTTCATCAGATCCATGAAAGCTGCAGGAGCGTTAGCCAACCCAAAAGGCATCACTTTGAACTCGTAATGCCCATATCTTGATCTAAAAGCAGTCTTGGGGACATCTCTATCTCTTATTCGCAGCTGATAATATCCCGATCTCAAGTCAATCTTCGAGAAGATAGCCGCTCCTTGAAGCTGATCAAATAAGTCGTCAATTCTTGGAAGAGGGTACTTATTCTTTATTGTCACTTTATTAAGCTCTCGATAATCAATACACATTCTAAGAGTGCCATCTTTCTTTTTAACAAATAAAACTGGTGCACCCCATGGCGAAGTACTTGGCTGGATAAACCCCTTGTCGACCAACTCTTGCAACTGGGCTTTCAACTCTTTCAACTCGGCTGGTGCCATACGGTAAGGGGCTTTATGCACAGGAGCCGCCCCGGGTTCTAGATCGATAGCGAACTCCAACTCGCGGACTGGAGGTAACCCCGGCAAATCATCTACGAACACATCGGGAAATTCTCCTACCACTGGAAAATCTGCCAAGGACTTGTTCCCAATTGGCGTAGACGCCACTTGAACCAAAAAGGCATCCGCCCCACAAGCAATATCTTTCTTCGCTTGAATTGCCGATATAACCATCGGCTTCTCTTTTAATTTACTTCCCATAAACTCTAAACAACCACCATCTGGGAGTTGAAAACTGATTACCCGACTTCTGCAATTTATACTTGCACAATACCGATATAACCAATCCATGCCGAGAATAATATCAAATCCCAACAACTTGAACACCACCAAGTCGGCATCAAGGGTCCTACCACCAAAATCCAAGGGACAACCCAACGCAACTTTAGAACAACAAACCATTTCACCATTCGGAAGACTCACCACTAACGATCCTGGTAGGGGTCCCGTAACCAAATTACATATCCGAGCGAACGTAGAAGACACAAATGATTGAGATGCACCCGAATCAAACAATGTGCAAGCATAAAAGTCATATAACCGAACTCTTCCTGAACCAAACACATACACCCACAAAATCCGAAACAAACAAACATCAAACCACACCAAACATCAAATCCAAAAATTAGTTAATTTAGAACCATACCTGTAATCACTCCAGCATCGTGGGTCGCTGGTGCCTCATCATCCACCTCTCCAGGGGTAAGAGCATACACTCGAGCCTGTGCTACTTGTCTCTGATTAGCTCTTCCACCACGTCGACCTCCACGGCTTCCTTGAACTGTATTAGGACACTCACGGGCAAAGTGTCCCTGCTGGCCACAATTATAGCATCGAGCTCCACCCAAAGTGCACTCACCCGTATGAGCTCTATTACACCTCATGCAAACGGGCATCCGACCTCCTATACGCACTCCTGAGGCAGCTTGTGGTCGAGTTCCAGACCGCTGAACAATTTTCTGAGGCGATCCAGAGCTACTTCCTTCTCCAGTAAAACTTCGCCTTTTATGTCCCGGAGGGGAACCCATACTCAAATTATTCTCCCGCTCCACGAGGGTGGCCACATCCACTAAATCCTGAAAGGTGGATATCCGGTGGCTGACTACCAACCGGCGTATATCGGGGCGTAGACCCTCCTGGAAACGCTCAGCTTGCATCTCCTCTGTGGCGATGAGGTGGGGAGCAAATTTCCCAAGTTCTACAAACCTTCGGGAGTACTGTTCCACGGTCATGCTCCCTTGGACCAAGTGTGAGAACTCTCTTGCTTTTTGCCGCCTTACAGAAGCGGGAAAGAAGCGGTTATTAAATTCCTTCTTGAAGCGCTGCCAAGTCACCGCGGCAAAAGACCCCAATTCTGACTCCAGCATTATTCTTTTGGTATCCCACCAATCAAAAGCAGTGCCTTGTAACAGATAGCTGGCGTAGAGAACTTGTTGCGCCTCGGTGCAACCACATACCTCAAAAGTCCTCTCCAAGTCCTTGATCCACTTTCCAGCTTGTAGTGGATCCTCGTCTCCAGTGAAGTGGGGAGTCCTATGCGCCAGAAAGCGCTCATACGTGCACCCCGCTTGCACTCCTCCACTGGACCCTCCTGGTAGCAGCCATGGCCCTCCTTGTTGCCAAGGCCCTCCTTGTTGCCAAGCCCCTCCTTGCTGCCAAGGTCCTCCTTGTTGCGGCCAAGGACCTCCAGGTTGTGGGCTAGGCACTCCTTGCTGAGGCCTAAAATTTTGCTGCATAAATTCTGTCATTTGCCGTATAGCTTGGGCAATGGAGTCATCTCTCTGTGTATCATCCCGTGGCCCTTGTGTAGATTTCCTCGGTCTCACCATTTTACCTGCCACCACAACCTTTGACCCCCTTTTAAAAAAAAAAAATAAAACCAATAACATAAAACCAAACCAAAACCAATCCACATAACAAGAAAACAAAAACAAATCAGCAGCAATAACATAACTAATTAAATAAAACAACCAAACAAGCTCAAATAAATTCAAAACAACTAAACCACGTCAAAAAGCAATATTACTTAAAATAAATTTTAAAACACAACTAAAAAAAAACATTCTGGTACCTCTCCTATGGGACATGTGGTTTTACCCAGAGCCAAACCGCTCTGATACCACCTGTGGCGCCCCCAAAATCCCCACGTACGGAAAACGGGGAATTCGAGGCGCCCGGATGGTGACATCACGGGTCACCACCCTATCGAAGAGTGCCAAGTGTGTGCAAGCGACAAATGTGCACAAGAAGATACGCAGCGGATAGCAAAGTCAAATACTAAGTACCAGAATTTTTTTTTTAAATAAAATACAAACGGTTCAAAGGCACATAATAAAATATTACATGATATAAATATTGTTTTAAAACTAAGTACAAAGCATAACTTCAAATCAGAACTCCGGCGGAGCCGTATCCTCGGGCTCAGCCTCCTCCTCCTCCTCGAACGCTGCATCAAAATCTACGGTACCAAAAATGGTGCCGCAGGTAAGTAAAATCCAAACACCACTAGATAAAAGCATATTAAACTCAAACAACAAGTATGAATGAATGTCAATGCTCCAAAACTCATAAATCATATTTTCCACGCACGCCAAAAACCCAACTGGCTTAAAAACATAACCTTTAAAACCAAGCCTCGCCATTATCCCAGATAATGGCCCAAACCACCATTTTCCCCGAAAATGGATCACAAGACCATCGCCATTTTCCCAGAAAATGGCCCATATCCGAAAACCATGAAAACCAACCAATTATGCATGCACCATGATCTCCCCTAGGGATCATCCGCACACTCTGGCTCTGTGCCACACCGCAGGTAACGTCTACGCGTGTGACACCTACACGAGCGATGCCCAGACTCGCGCCTCCAACTCGCGCGTACCTGGCCAGGCCATCCTCTAGTCCCCGCCACTAAAAGGACCACGGAGTCGACACGACAGCGTTACCGTATCGTGCGATCCGGTCGTCGCCCGGCGACAACCCAGGGGATGTCACTCAGTATTATCCACTCCCGAGTGACCAGAGGAGCTCCACCGAGATAATAACCCATCCCGGCTTGGGCTCGTGATACGCACACTCCCAAAAATCATTTACGCCAATAAAACATGATTTTTCCAATAAAATAAAATACAAGTGCATGCATCATGTAAATGCCAATTTCAATGCTCGACAAATAAATTCAACCATAGCACAACAAATCAAGCAACTCCGTCCTCCATCCATCCGACCCCCGAACTCCTCGGACTCAGTCCGGAATCAGCGAACCAACCAAATAATTTATTGAAAGAGTAAAATACATTTAAATCTAAAAGTAGCGTTTGGAAAATACTTACAGCGCTATATAGGATTTTTAGAAGGTTCGGCGCGAAGCGAACGGCGATGCGAAAGCAACGTAACAGTGCAAATGCACTGTTCCCGTGGGTCGCAAAATACCCACTTTTGACCGGGGACAAACCAAGACACCAAATTGATAGGGAATGGTCTAGAGATGTTTATGAAGCTAGTGGAAGTGAGTTTTGGACGTGGGTGGCGGCGAAAACGCCGGTAGGGGCGGAAAAAGGGCAAATCGGAGTTGAGCTCGTGGGAGCCGCTCCGGTGACCGTTTGAGGCCGGGGATGGGTGGGTTAGGTCGGCAAGGAGTAGGGGAAGAAGTGGTGAAGAGGTGGTGGCCGGAGGTGGAGCGACGGCGGCGGATCGGGCTTCAAGCCGTGCGGCTTGTTGGGCTTTTTGGGTTTCAAATATATATTTTTTAAATTCCATAAACATTTAAAAAACACAAACTCATTAAAAAAAATACTTTTTTAACCATTAAGTGAAAAAAAAATGACTTTTATAGGAATCTACTTTCGATGGGAATATCTGTAATACCCGAGTCTTACTACATAAGTCCTTACGTTATTTCACTTTATTCTTTAAGTTAAATATTTTTTAAATAAAGATTTTTATTATTTTAATTTAAGATGGGTGTATTTTTATTTTTATGTGGGTTATTAAAATGAATTAAGGGTAGGATTTTAAGACCTTACAATATTTTCTCTTAAAGCCCTCAAATTTTTATTCTTTAAGAAATAGCCCCATTTGATTTCTATCACTGGATTTGGTAGGTGACGTAAATATCTTTTTACTTTTAATCCAAGTTAAGGGTGTTCATCTGGACCAAATTTTTTTCCTATCCGGTCCGGAAATCCAGAATCCGGGCGGTTATCCTCTCGGATTACACTCGGGCGGTTTAGGAAAACCCGGATCCGGTTTTATAATCTGGTTATCCGTAACCGGATTATATACCCGGTTTTATTAAAAAAAAAAATTTTTTTTTTAAAGTGCTATATATTTTTTTAAGGGTGTTCATCCGGACCGGATTTTTTTCCGGTCCGGTCCAGAAATCCAGAATCCGGGTGAATCCGAGCGGTTATCCGCCCAGATTACACCCAGGCGGTTTAGGAAAACCCGGATCCGGTTTTATAATCTGTTTATCTGTAATCGGATTATAGGATAACGAGATTATATACACGGTTTAAAAAAAAAATTTTTTTAAAATGCTATGTATATTTTTTTAAAGTTGTAAAGTTTTTTTAAAATAAAATATTACAAAACCTGGATTGAATCCGGTTATAACCCAGATCCGGTTTTATCCTAAAATAGAAACAAACAATCCGGATATCCGGATTGAATCCGGTTATCCGCCCGGATTTGAAAATCTGGATCTGGATTCGATGTTGGCCGGATATCCGGATCTGGATCCGGATGCACACCCCTAATCCAAGCCATCAATTTCCTCAAGCTTCCAAGGGAAAATTTGACCAAAATTGACTTAAGCCTTTAATTTCTCCATTCCCCTTCCCGTCGGTCATAAGCCAAAGAAAGAAACAATTTTCTTTTCCTTCAAACCTCACCGACGCCTTCTCCTTCTTCCTCTCTTCTTCTTCTTTCATCTTCCAACTCAAGAAAAACCAAAACTTCTCTCCATTTCTTCAAGCCGTTCGACCCCAAGGGAAGAAAGAAATTGTTTTCTCTTTTCCCAAGTCGTGCCATACACTCCCTTCCATACCCATTTTCAGGTTTGTCCATAGCTTGGAATTCAAAGGTTGTTTTCATCTTCTAAGAGGTGAAAAAATTGAAGGTAAGAGGCTCTTGATTTATTCCTTAGTATGGTTTATATGTGGGTTTCGAATTTCATGGCTTATCTCACATATATATTTCGGTTTTAGGTTTCTAGCCAAGGGTTAGTGTTTTCTCTAGTCCACTAAGTCAAAATCATCTCTTTTCTTCATCATTTTTGTGACGCCCCAAAATTTCGCTTGGGATCGAATGAACATCTGAAGCTTCGGGACATGCAACACAAAGTTACCTGCCCCCGTTCATGACATATAAGATGCAATGTTCCTAACATGCATCTAACATTATGTAATATTCACAGCGGATAATTTTTTTTTCTTTACCAATACTATGCACCAAACTAAAAAAATCCCAAATACTTGAAACATACTTCATACATAAAGGCATACTAAATGGCCATGATCACCACACTAGTCCAAAATCGTTGTGATCAAAAGAGTACTTGAGATATAACTCCAAAAGTACAAGTAGTAACCTAAGTTAAATACTATGCCATCATTGACATCGCACCGTAGCCTAGTCGACCGTGTTCACTTGGTCAGATTCCAATTCTCCTTTGGGTCCTGTAATAAGACCTACCATTTGAGGGGGGGGGGGGGAGAATGGTAGTTGGGACTACCACAGTGAGATTTGATTATAAATCTCAACAAGTTAACATCAAACCTCCACACAGGTTAATGATGCATGCATGGCAGTAAAAGTATGAATGCATAACTAAGGTCGTAAGTAAGCATAGAATAACTTGACATATAACATGACATAACTGACATAACCTGAACTTAAACGTGAACTGAACTTGACTTGACATGACATGAACTTGAGCTTAAAACATAACATGGACTAGCAACATAACATGAACGTGAACTTGAAATATAACATGGACTTGAAACATAGCATGAACGTGAATATGCATAACATAAATATGAACTTGAACTTAACATAAACTTGAGTATAACATGACATAAACGTGAGCTTGAGACATAATGTGAACATGAACATAACATAACATGAACGTGAATTTGAACATATCATAAATGTTAACATAACATGATATGAACATGAACTTGAAACTTAGCGTGAACATGAACATAACATGTACGTGAGCATAACATAACATAACATGAACTTGATCTAAAACTTGACTTAATATGGATTTGATCTAAAACTTATTCTTATCTCATGGGGTCACCATGATTGCTTATTCTTAACTCCTTGACATTTGACATAAACTTGGATTTGAATTCTGACAATCAAAATGATTCCGCCAGTCGTTTCGTCAGGAATAGTGAACAATCAGAATGATTCCATACAACATATTCCATCAGAGATACTCAGACAATCAGAATGATTCCATCATGAGTATTTTAAAACACAAACCCTAGCAATCAGAATGATTACACTAGGAGTACCTACTAATACTCTGACAATCAGAATGATTCCATCACGAGTATTTTAAATAAGATATCCTAACAATAAGAATGATTACGCTAGAAGTACCTACTAATACTTTAACAATCAGAATGATTCCATCATGAGTATTTTAAAACACGTACCCTAGCAATCAGAATGATTACACCAGGAGTACCTAGTAATACTCTGACAATCAGAATGATTCCATCACGAGTATTTTAAATAAGATATCCTAACAATAAGAATGATTACGCTAGAAGTATCTGCATAACTGAACATGAACGACATTCTGACAATCAAAATGATCTCGTGTGAATTACAAGTGGAGATGCTCAGACAATCATAATGATTACATCATGAGTATGCTAGACTTAACTGACTTAAACGTAACTTGAAAGACAGGACTTACTTGAGATGGAAACACTTCGTAACATGACCGAACATGTAACAGATGTCATACTTGACGTGACATACTTGCAACAATGAATATTATATGATATGATATACATGTAACATATGACATATTTAACTTGGCATCCTTATAGCATACAACATTACATGACAGAATAGATTGTATAATAGATAAATATTTATGAAAGAATAAATCATGCGTAACAGATAAACATGTAATGACGTGGCATGGCATGACATATATGATAACATACATACATAAATTGTAATTTCCTTACGCATCATACATACACAGTAAACTGATAGTAATTTAGAAGCTAACTTACCTTGATCGTCGCATTCTACGAGAATAAAGCGCGAAACACTAGAAACTTTAAGAGGGTATTCTAAAAGTTAAAAATTTAATTACTAACAATTAGAAATGTGTAAAAAAGACAACTTAGAGTAAAATTACCATTTTACCCTCTACATGTGGAAAAATGACTATTTTACCCCTAACTTAAGGATTTCACATCCTAACTCCAAAACTTTCCAAAATTTACATTCCTTATGTAAATTTTGTCCTAAACTCAAAAATCAACTCATAAAAATTTATAACAAATCATAACTATGGAAAACATAGTATGGCCAAAACGTCCATAGGCCATTTCTCTTGATTTTTGTTGCAATTCCTTCCAACTTCAAAACTCATGCTTAAACCAAAATTTTGCAACAAAGATCATCCTATCCTAATTTTAAAACCATACTTAAAACTTCCATTTAGAAAAAGCTAATAATCAACACCAAACCTTTTTTTTGTAAAAAGATCCAAACACTTGAATCACAAGCTTTGACCCTAAATCAAAACATCTCCAAGAATTTCAAAAATCAAATCTTACTTCTAACATATTCATAACATCATCCTAAGATCAAACATGCTTTAAATCATCAAACTAAAGTCACCAAAATCACAAAATAACACTTGGAGGTTTTGGTTTTACACTTAGTCCAAAAACAAAAACTTTTTCCTCAACAAGTTTTGACAAATCCCTTGATCAATGGTTTAAGAAGTGAGATCTTCTAAATAAAGCATCACATGGTTTACAAATATTTCCTAAAGAATATCCAACCATCAAAATTAAAATCACATGGCTAAAAATCAATAAAACATGGATCTAATGCAAAAAAATCAAATCTTAGGCCTAACCGAAATCCTCTTGCATAGAAGAATCATATCTTTGAAACTAATACTAAATATCTTCAAAATAACATCCTAACATGAAAATAAGAGACTTAGGATCATCATATAAAAATATCAAAGCCTTTAGAGTAAGATCAAATCTCGAATATTCAAACTTTCTCCAAATAAAAACTGTTTTGCCACTTCCAGTTTTTAAGTTTCTAGATCTAAGAAACTCTATCATCAAAAGCTATATTCATGCAAAAAAACCTCAATTAACACTCTTATACAAATGCTAAAAACACTCCATAAAATTTTCAGACCAAGATATGTCCATTAGCTTGGTCAAAAATTCCAAAACATAACATACTCTCCAGATTCACGCCCAGAATGACCTTTCCATGGTTAAAAATACTTTTGACTGACCAATGACTATGGAATGATACGAATAATATATCTAGGGAAACTATACTCAAAGAGGAACAACTTTTATGAAAGAGTCATGGTGTGAAAATACTTACAAGGGGTCGAAAATCTCCACGCAAAAAGACCCAGAAATCTCCCTGAGAGAGCTCTTTTGGGTTTCTCTCTAAGAACGGGGTGAAGAAGTGATGAAAGTTGTTGAACCTAAGGTTTCAAGTTTTGTGTAATTATATATTTACACATGGATTTTGATGATAACAAATGAATTCAAAGAATGAAGGAGTCTCAAACTCAAACTCAATTATCTCCAAAAAATCACATTTAATTGCAGTTTAGCGCATTCTTAGATATCTTAGTGGTACAATTAACTTAGGGTTATGGTACCCTAAGCACACATCTTTGATCTAATCAGCTACACAGATGCAGATTATGCTGGTTGTAAAATAGATCGAAAAAGCACTAGTGGAGCATGTCATTTCTTAGGCATACACTAGTTTCCTGGTTTAGTAAAAAATAAAATTCTGTTGCATTATCTACTGCTGAGGCAGAATATGTTGCTGCGGGTAGTTGTTGTGCTCAAGTTCTTTACGTGAA
Source organism: Carya cathayensis (assembly GCA_011037825.1). Taxonomy (NCBI): domain Eukaryota; kingdom Viridiplantae; phylum Streptophyta; class Magnoliopsida; order Fagales; family Juglandaceae; genus Carya; species Carya cathayensis. The sequence goes on along the minus strand of QGSO01000194.1, from coordinate 121,026 downwards.
GCAACACCTTGAAGTTTTTAAACTCATGTATAATCACATTCCAATCAAATGTGATAATACAAGTGCTATAAATCTTTCAAAGAACCCAATACAACATTCTAGAACTAAACATATTGAAATAAGATATCATTTTCTTCGAGATCATGTGCAAAAAGGCGATATAGTACTAGAGTTCACAAACACACACGATCAGTTAGCAGATATATTCACAAAACCTTTACCAGAAGATAGATTATCTATGATTAGAAGAGAAATAGGTATGATGCATATTATGAATATCTCTTAAAAGACAGATCAAAATTCATAAAAATAGATAGATTTTTCTTAAATACTTTTACATAAACTTGAGGTTCTTAGCCTCATGTTTGAGACGCTCATTCTCTTCATACAATATCATGTCATCCCTATTCATGGGAACTGGCAAGCGGAATGAAGAATCCAATAGAGATTTCAACTTTTTATTCTTCTGCCGAAGGATTCCTTCCCTTGTGTGAGACTCTTGAACAATTCGTTGAAGTACAACAATTTGTTCCTTAAGCTTTTCAACCTCATGGTTTTTGGCTTGAACCCGCTGGGAAAAAGCAACAATAGAGGATGAGTAGCGAGTTCCGAGACTCACCAAGTCGTAGATAGCATCGGAGTCTGACTTATTAGCCATACTATTATTTTCTTGCTGCAACATGGCACCAATGGTAGCTGCAGAAAGGACAGGAGATTGAGGTGTAGAATACCTCATGGATGCATCTAGAGGAATGTTAGAAGAATGAGCCATGGAGAGAAGAATTAAAAAACTTAAAGCGAGAATGTAGAAAGAATGCAGATGAGTTATAGAGATAAGAAGAAAACTTGATGCGGATTGGATGAACTTTAAGACTGCTTTTATAGAGATAGCATAAAGAACAAGACGAGCTATCATCCAAGTCAAAGAGTAATGTTTTTTTTCCGTTCGGTGAAAATGACATTTTTTAGAAACTCGGAGCCTTCAATCTCGTTTGTCAACAACATCAGGCGATTTTTTCAAATCTCCAGCCACACTTGTCGGGTCACGGACGGATCCAATTATTCTCTTTTTCAACTATCTACAGTGTATTTTAACGCACCGTTTTCTTCAGTCTATTTACTTGCTGCCGATCCTTTTTAATGATGCCAAAAGGGGGAGAAGTTTTAGACTAGAACATTAACATTGTTTAAATTGCTAAACTTGTTATATATGCTTGGAATTATATTTATATTTTTGCTTGAAAAACTAACGCACATTCTCAGGGGGAGCTTAAGTATTAATACAGGCTTCAGGTTCTATCAAGTATTTGTCATCATCAAAAAGGGGGAGATTGTTGAACCTAAGGTTTCAAGTTTTGTGTAATTATATATTTACACATGGATTTTGATGATAACAAATGAATTCAAAGAATGAAGGAGTCTCAAGCTCAATTTGTCCACACAATGGAGTCAAGCACATCAAGGAACCAAGCATGAGCAAGAAGGAAACAAGTTCACATTAAAGTCATAGAGAAATGTTGTAAATCTCTTAAAATTCGAAATTAGGATTAAGGCTCAAAAATTAATATTTTATCATAAAGCATTAAAATACATTTTCCACATGTGCATGAATATTTTGAAAATTAAATTTGAAAATTTTGAAAGATAATTGATTGTCATCTTTCACATGTGCATGCCATGATTAAAGGTTTGAACTTTGAAAATATTAAAGATGATTGATTGTCATCTTTCACATGTGCATGTTTTATTTGAATAATTTCAAAAGTGATTGATGCTTTTCTTGACTTATGCAAAAGGAAGATGTCTTTGTTTGAAAAATTTGAAAAGTAAAGTGTGCTCCTTTTGTCATATGCAAAAAGTAAAAGATTAGGTTTGAAATTTTTGAAAAACAAAGTGTGCTCCTTTTGTCATATGCAAAAAGTAGAAGATTAGGTTTGATTTTTTTGAAAAGCAAAGTGTGCTCCTTTTGTCATATGAAAAAAGTAAAAAGATTAGGTTTGATTTTTTGAAAAGTGAATGATGATATCTTTGACATGTAAATCTTTTTAAATTTGAATATGAGGTCTCATATGCCTATAAATAGATCATGTGAGAGCTTCACATTCACAATACCAAGAGCATACAATATTCATTCAAAGCTTTCATTCTCTCTTCTCTAAGTATTGAGCTTTAACTCTTATTCATTTTGAGAGATATAGTTTGTGCTTGTATTGTTGTTATTTCACTCATTGAGGAGTGTTTTCTGATATCCTACCCACTATCAATTCTTGTATCAGTAAAAGGGTGTGTACAACCCTTGTGCGTGTAGAAAGTGTTCTACACAGGGAATCGTTGAATCACCACGTGTAAGGTGATTGCAAGTGTAGAGGGTGTTCTACATGGATCCTTTGTAGCGGTGTTGTTGAAAAGTGTAATAGGTTTCTATCTCTACCTGAAGGAGATTGAATAGTGAATTCGGGGATCCTCAAGGGGTAGCTTGAGGCGAGGACGTAGGCAGTGGGGTCGAACCTCGTTAACATACTGAGTTTGCTTCTCTCTTACCCTTACTCTTTGTATTTATTGCTATTTTATATTTTGTTTATATTTTATATTGTATATTTGATTTATAATTGTTATTTTTTTAAATACAAATCAATTCACCCCCCCTCTTGTGTTAGTCATCTGGGCAACAAAAGTGAAAGAAGTGTGACTTACAAGACTCTAGACTTCTGGAGGGGGAAGATATGGGCTTGAAAGACCCTTGATTGGAGGTGGCTATGTGACATAAAATGGAGAATAGTGAAGGGAGAGGACAGCCTACAGACGTTGTTAGGTATGGAGGTTGATGGGGTGGGTTTCTCCATCTCATCAAGGCACTATTGGGTGCAGCCAAGGGTAGTGGATGGTCTACCATGTGAGGGAGGAAACTTCTTCAAGAAGTTTTGCCAAGGTGTCCAAATTCATGGGCCTTAACCAAGTGGGCTTCAATTTGGGGTTTAAATGGGGTTTGGTTAGGGTTTGGGATGCTATCAAGCCTAAATCCAATTTTTCTTGGCCCAATCAAATTTCTAAGGTTTAAAAGTTTGGATAATGATGTCATAACAAGGATTTGAGAAATTAATAGCATGTGGAAGTGATTTAATCAAGTGATTAAACACAATGCTAGAAATTGGATCAAAAAGGGTTTGAAAGCCAACTTTAGGGTTTGGGGAAACCGTTTAGGGTTTCGGTTTCAACCAAGCTTTTGGGTTTTTAATTGGATTCCAACCATTTAGGGTTTCAATAGGGTTGAAACCTTCTTTGATCTAGCTCAATTTGGTTGATCAGATGAAAAAGGTTTTGCTTAGGTGGCATGATCTTACACCTTGATTTCTTTCACAAATCTATCTAATGGTTCCTCTTTATGTCATGTATCTAATACTATTCACTATGTGTGGCTAAGATCTTGCCAAGTGTCCAAATAAAACTTCTCTAACCTAATTTGGACATTCCACACTGTGATTTTGAAAACACCGCACTTAGTACGCTTATCGAGGTTACTATTCACTAAAAAAAACGTAATAAACTTAGTACTGAAAAAAATCCTAAATATTCATATTAACCTACTGTGAAAATCGTTTACCAAGACTCAACCCCGAAGTGCCCCTAAAAATAAATTTACAGTTTCAAACAGGCGTTTCGTCTAAAATTATGAAAATGAGTTATTGGGTCATAAAATCCTAAATATTCTAGTGAGTCTAGTGGCGCAGACCATAACATATTCTGACACTTCTAACTACTTCAAACAATTAAAATCACATTTCTGGCACCATAGTGAGTGATAACACTAACTATGTTGACAGACTAAAACCTATGCGATTAGCCGATTTGTGAAAACTTACAGGGTTTTCACGAGATTCCTCATGTCTATAGAAATTCTACCATTGAATTTCTAGCGGGCTGTTACAATTTTCGTGCTTTGGAAAGGATTTACCAATGGTATAAATCCTAACTCGAACTCTAGTTGATTGAGATGTTGTGTGAGGCTAACCGAATCATGTAGAACACTTGTGTTTCAGATTTTGTTTGGAATCTCTTCATGTTGTAATTTTCATATATATATATATAGATGCCCTGTTTTGGCTTAGCCGAATATGTATGGGGGCTGTTTTGGTGTTGTGTTTTATGTATTTCGAAATAAAGAGGGTTTTTAACAAACAAAGTTGTTTTAAAACTTAGATGACTCTTGGAATAATTCTTGGTATGAGTGTTGGTGCTGTGGGTATTATTTTGGATGTGGTGTTATGTTTTCTGTCTTAGGATGCTAGAGGTGTTCATATTTATTATGGTTGTATGCAATCCTATAAACTTGTTTTAAAAAGGAGTGTTAAATGATTAAATTATAAACTTTGAAGCTAAGGATTTTAAGTTACTTAAAGAGTTATTTTTGCTATTTTCTATGTTAGGCTTAATTAATTTATATATGTTAACTAGGCTATTTATTATGCTTATGTTACTAGATTTACAACCTAAGTTGGTATTAGAAGTAAAATGTTAATTGTGCAAAGGTGCTAGAGTGTGTAAGCTGTCCAATAAACAAAATTTTTTTATAAATGCCCTATGTTGATGCCTACAGCCGTCCTCGGCTTTTGGTCATTCTCAATTTATTTCCTACCAACCCAAGAGCCCATTTATGTGCAATGTAGCCCTTCTAATAAGGGACACAATTAACTATTTTAAAAAGGGGCATGATTCCTAGAAATTATTTACCCTATTTGAAATGCCTAAATATACTTTTAGCCATTTTTGATAAATTTCCAGATTTGAACCTTTACTTCCATTAATTCCAAAGTAAGCCTAAATCTACTAAACCTTGTTAAGTCCTTGAGTCTTCAACTACCTTTCCATATAAAATACCCAAATGGTCTTTTTATGGACAGTTAGCATGCTTTAGTATTAATTATGTTACTCTTGTAAAGGTTAGACGAGAGGTTAGTTATTGAGGTAAAGCTAAGGGTAGAAAGAGACGTTAGATTTATAATATTTGGCTTTCTCATTTAAAAGGAGGCCAAAAGATGTTGGATGAGTATTGATACGCTTATTATTTGATTGGAATAGGAATTATCGACGTTGGAGGTACCGAGGCATATTGAGGTAAGTAACTATAACCAAAGTTCTCTCATGAAAGAATATCTCTCTCTCTCTCTGTTATTGTAAATCTTCTTCTAAAGAAAGGGTAAATAAATCTATATTATGCATAAGCCTTTCTTGGTGGCCCCAGTTAAGCACCCTATCGATTATAATTGTGTGTATGTGTATATAGTAATGTATGCACGTAGGTTCTAAGTTATGATGTTTTCATTCATGCTCTCTCAAATAACTAATGCCTCATTTATATATAAGTATGACATGAAATACTCTTTTTCCAAAATAAATGCATATGCATCAAACTAAGAAAAGATAATGAAAATGTTTGATTGTAAAGAAAGAAAAGAAACGAAATGAAGGTTAATGTATGAAAATACGTAACGGCCATATGAATGGAAATGGTACCTAAGGACTTGGCAGATTGTAATGCCGGGTAAGTAATACTGGTAGTGCACCTAGTGCAGCTCCTTGATTGAAAGGGATTCCTAACTTGTGCTAACTTGTGGCCATGGGCAGAGTCCAAGTTCAAAGGACCGCTAACCCCAACACACGGGGTGTAATAGTATGCTAGCCAAAGGAAATATAAAAGCAAATGTTATGCATGAAAGTATTATTTAAATGTTATGCATGAAAGTGTTTATTAAATGTTATACATGAAGTATTGCTTAAAAGTTATGCATGAAAGTCTGACTTATTTCTTAAACTGTTTATGCATGAAAGCATCGTTAGCAACAAATGTTTATGTATGCATGTTTCCAAAAGAAAATATTAGATGCTTAGTAAGTTAACAACATGTTGTACTTCTTACTGAGTATTAGACTCACATTGTGTTTATGTTTTAAAAGTCCAGGTATTGATGGAAAGGCTGAGGAGCTGGGCACTACTGAGGAGGGAGGGGTTGATGTTTAGTAGTCCCTTGTTGGTTCGGTTATTTTGGTGATGGTTTATGCTTTATATGTTTTAAGGATGGATCCAATGTGGGAATGTTTATTTGAGTTAATCTTTAGACAAGGTACCTTCAGATACGATGTAAATTTTATAATGGGGTGATGGTAATAGTGTAACTTCTATAGTGAGGGTGATGGTAACCCCTCTTACTTTAACTCAACTTCCTTTTTGTATGAACTGTAGGGACTGAGTCTCTTTTGTTTAAAACTGGTTATGCTATATGAATGAATGATGGACTCCAAGAGTCCTTTATGAATGAATGTTAAATTGAATGTCTATCAGGTGTTCCCCTTTTATTAGCTTAGAAATTCAGAGTACATGCATGATGCGTTCGAGCTCGTCACGTATTGTTTACTTTACAAAAAAACAAATATAGGCATAAAATGATATACAAATATAATAGGGATAGAATAGGTACAGGGTCACAATCTCACCCATGGTAGGGTGGGGTTGTGACAATATCATTTCCCTATTTTGCACTCTTTGTACACCTCCTACTTATAGCTAACGTAGATTCCTTTTATTAATGTAAAAAAAATCAAAGAAGTTCACCAACTAGCGTACAATTTTCTTCTTTCTCTTTTCAGTTTCGCTTTGTAATGATTCGTCCATTCCTAAACATTTCACAACATCCTATAGGAGTCTGCCACGTTAGCAATCCCACACAAAAACTCTAAGAAGGAACACACTAGATGAAATCAAAATTTCTACATTCTGTCTACATGAAAATCACTTAACCTCAGTTGAAAGTTAGGGGCACTCACAAAGTTCATACCGCCGCTGCAAAATTTGTCGCCCACTGTCGCATTTTGTGTCATCCACCAGTTTCATCGCCACCAACTTAGTTAGCACCTATTTCCTCACCACTTGTTTCATTGGCCACCAGATAACAAATGCCTACCAATTATTTTTCTGGGAATATTCCAAACAAGATTGAGAAATTGAAGTTTCTTGGAGGTTTTGGACTTGGGATACAATAACTTAAGAGGGCTATTTCCATTTGACTTCAGCAATAATCCTTCCACATTTTTATTTTCATTGGTCCTATATAGATGAGCTTGGAGCTGCACATGGCTGACATCAGGGGCCTTGGTGTTACTTGGGTTTTTTTTTTGGTTATCCCTTTGTTAATTTAATTTTCATTGCTAATTTATTTTGATCTCTTTCTGATTTAATTGGTTATTGTTATATTCTTTAGAATTAGATCTATGAAATAGAACTGAAGCATATTTGTCATAGATTTTCTTTTTTAAATCGAAGCATGTCTTGGGAAAAGGATGGGTGGAGAGGGGGTAGAGAGTTGGGCTAGTTTTCAATCTGGAGAGGGGGGAGAGGGGAAGGGTTACATTGGGGAGGTTTCCATGTGAGAGGAGGGGTTTTGGAGATGGGGAAGAGGGGAGAGGGGAAGGGAACACGCTGGAGAGGGGAGAAGGTGTAATGCCCGTCCTTGTGGTGGGACTTTTAGAAAATGATTTTAAGAAAAGTGACAGGAATTACCATTCGTTTAAAACTTTTTCCTTTCATGCCAAAATACAAAAGACTCAATGTTTATAAAAAAAACGTTATTCTTAATTTAAAGATATTTATAGCGAAAAAAATTAAACTTTATAATTAAAAGTCTTTCGCACAAAACATTGTGCCTAAGCTTCCGTGCTCTTCCCTTTGGACCGTGTCTGTCTTAACGCATACTGCTCGTCTTGTCCCTGGGAGGGCACACATAAAAAATAATCTTAGTCGAAGACTTGTAAGCATTACTTCATACAGTTAAAATATAATAACATAGGTTTTCAGTCATGCATTCATCACGTCATACATACTATGCATAAGACATTTGTTCATTTAAAACATTTCGAGGTGAAGTTTTTCTTGAAAAGGATTTTCTTTCATAAAACATTTCTCCATGCCTCGTGCCTTCATTTCTTAAAGATTCTGAGCATACGTGCATTCTTTCTCAACATGCATATATTATTTCTTATCACTTTTATTGGCCGTTACACACTGTTACGCCACGTATGCGAGGGTTAGCGATCTTCCTTTAGACCCGGACTCCACCTGTGGCCATGGGTTGGGAATCCCTTTTCACTCAAGGGGCAGCATAGGGTGTACTACCCGTACTACTTAGCCGGCATTGCAATCTGCCCAGTCCTTTGGTACTCTTTCATTCATTCATATGGCCGTTACGTATTTTCATACATTAAAGCATTCATTCATTCAGTCCTTTCTTTCATTCTTTCATTCATCAATCTGTTCATTCATAAATGTCATTTAAAAGCATGAGCTTGAACATCATCTTTCAAGGCATAATTTAAAACATCAGTTCATAGGAGTATTTTAAAACATTAGTTCATAGGGACATTTTAACACCTTTTCTTCGCGTCCTTTAAAGCATCGCTTAAAGCATGAGGCATAAGCCTCATATTTCATTTCATGAAAATACATACAATGCATACTACATAGAGACATCCATTCATATGCATATAGTTAATACTTTGGGTGGATAAAAAGGGGCTGCCAAGAAAGGCTATTGCATACATATACTTGAAAACTTATACTTATCATTCTTTTGTAAAATATCATCTGTGTCATTTCGTAAAGCATCGTAAAGGAAAAACATTTCATTTTCATTTTTTAATCTTTAGAAAACTCTAGAAGAGTATGAATGTAATACTTACTTGGACTCCATGTCATACTTATTTCATGCAGTCTATTCATATGAGTGTCAGATGGCAACCTACATGTATACACATAACCTTAGCTTCATTATCAATCTAGTACATAAGTAGCTAAACTAGAAATAGATCTACACCTTGCTTGGAAACACTCTCCTTCTATCCTGTGCCCTTACATGTCCCTTACCACGCTAAAACCTTCAGGACCACTTACAGTCACTACCTCTTCTAAACTCGACGTTCTACCTTGAGTGCTCATCTATTAAAGTGAATCTCCATGGTTCATCTTAAGGTTAAGACACTAAGATCTTCGCCTTATTCTCCTATTAATCACATTTCGATGCATGATTCAGACTGACTAAGTCACGCATCCCAACCATAGATGGTACACTCGTCACTTCCTTCATGCATCTTAGCCCACGCTAAATCCTCATTCCCATCCATACATGCCATATGACTTTAAGCCAACTCTGAGACTTAAACATCATGTAACTATGCTTAGGACAGATTACCCATTATATATGGTAAATCCATTCGGTACATGTGTCTCACCAGATTAATTTGCCCCTTATCACCTAAGATCAACTTCTAATCCGTTGAAGGCCCGCTTGTATAAATAAGCTCCATACTCCGATACTAACTTCTACTCAAACCCGGTCAATAGGACTTTCCTACTTCCTGGCCCTTTACAAGTTCATCCCAACACTTATACGACAAGACCCCATTCACACTACACTTCCATCGTGTCACGTAGCTTGAGACTAATCCCAAGCTACATCGTGACACCCATCCTATGACAGGGTCACATCACCATTACTTCGAGACATTGTTCCACAGTTCTCGATGCTCCACAACAAGCTCTATGCTCCTCAACTACGGCATCCAAACCTCCATGACACGCCATCTGGTGCATCACGACATCACGCAGAGTACACTCCACGTGAATTCCCTTCCATCCACTCTAAGCCATACACTATTAGGACGCACTCTACTTGGTGCATTGCTACACAACAAGGATTACACGCCATGTGTACTCCCTTTACAACACTACGCCACCTCACTATTAAGGCACACACTTCACAGCACACTCCACAACATTACACAACACTCCACACAACCACGCCCAACACTTCACTACACAGTGAACTCCACAATCAACCAACTAACATCTAACATAAATAACGAGGCAGAGAGGGTTATACCCTCGTTGGGATTAACATGTATGTGCTCGCTACCTGTTCTGGTCGAAGACATCAGAAGAGTCGTACTTGGCAGCTAAGTCACTTACGGTGGCTGTCCACTACATAAACTGGCGGTTTGGGCTTAGGGAAGGGCTAGGGCTGGTCTTGGGAGGTTCATGGTGGGTTCATGGTGGTTGGGGTGGTGGAGCATGGTGAAGCCGTGGGTTTCAAGGTGCTGGCTGTGGCCTGTGGGTGAGGGAAATGGAGAGGAAGAGATACGGGGTTGCTAGCAGATCATGGAGGACTGAGAGAGGTTTGGTGCGGCTTGGTGGCCCACGGCAGCAGATCTGGCAGTGAGGTGGAGGAGAAACCCATTGGAGAGTGAGAGGGCGTGAGAGAGGTGAAGGGCTTGGCTGGGCACGAGGAGGCTACGGGGAGGTTGTGATGGTTAGGGGAGGCCATTGGTGGTGGTGCTGTGGCGTGGGTAGAGGAACCCATGTGATTTGTGTATGCATGCATGGGGTGATCCGAGGGAAAGGGAGAGGATTGTGGGGAAGGGAGGCCATGGGGGTGGAGCCAGTGAGGTGGTGGAGCCGATGGTGGTGCTTGGTGACCCAGTTGGCCATATACAGCAGCATAATGAGGAAAGAAATGGGTGAAACCCATTTTGGAAAGAGGGAGGGGGAGAGAGAGGGAGCTGCCGATTGGAGGCTCACCGGTGGGAAAGGGTGCTTGCTGGCATGAGGGGAAGATGCCTGTAGTGGTAGTGAGGAGGGTGGGTAGTGGTGGCTGGGCTAGAGAGGAGAAGAAGCTACAATGAAGAGAAGGGGAGAGGCTGTCGTGCAAGTTGAGGGGGAGGGAGGAGAGAGAGGGGAAAGGTAAAAGTGAGGGAAAAAGGCTAAGGGCTTGGATATTTAATCCAGGCCCTTTTTCTTGGGATCTTCAAAACGATCTAATGGTGATGATTAAAACACTAATTTAACTTAAAAACACTGAGAGGAATGAAGATAGAATATTATTTAACTAAACATTATTTTATAAAATATAATCTTCATCCTTAATTAAATGATGCAGTTCTGTTAATTATTTTTAAGAGAATAAAACAATTTAAATAAATTTAAAGTTTTCAACATAATTTAAAGCTTATAATATTTTTAAATGACTAAAATCATTTAAATAAAATGATTTTTCAAAATTATAATATTTTTGGAGCTCTTAAAAAATATTTGATCCAGCTTATAATGTTGTCTTCCAAGCGTAGAAGCTGTCAAAGTAATACAAGGGTAAGTCCCAAGATCGAATTCACAGGGACAAAGGGATTATCAAAGCGTTTGTGAGATTTTCTTTGTGTAAAAGATGTATCGATTATGAAAGATGAAAATTGATGTAAATCTATATTTCTAAAATTACCAAAACTAAGAGACTTAGAGAAAGTGAGTAGCAAATGAATTAAACTTGCAAGAAACAATAAAACAAACACTTGGGTTGGGTTTGAGATTCTTTTTATTTCGGATTCTAGATAATTTCTCGATTAACAATCCAGTCAAGGAATTGATATTCGGAAGATAAAAATTAAGCTCAAGTTTTTGCAATATTTTCTCAAGAAATTCTCTAATTTACTAGCCAAATTTATATTCGTAATCAATCGAAAGAGGCCTTGATAAATTCAAGCTTTTGTTGTGCCTTACGTCAACAACAAAACAAGAGCAAGAGCCGCAATCTATTTTCCATTTGAATCCGACTAGTAACTTAGTGAAATCAACATTCAACAACAAAATATTGCATCAAACTAGAATCTAAAATAAATTAAATCTCATTCCACAACCCAAGCTTCAGAAATTAGCTACACATGATATTTCTAACAATAAAAATAAATCTACATTGAGTCATATCAAAAACTAAGAAAATACTAACAAATAAACCTTAGAATGCAAAATAAATAGTCTATAAAATATCCAGCCGATCAAACGGTCAAAGTGCAAAGAAATAAAACAAACCAAACTAAGTAAATAAATAAAGTAAGAAAAGTAAAATGAAGCTGCCGACCTTGAGGTCTAACGCCTGCACCTCAAAAATTTGACTCCAAAAACATAAAAACGTGAAAAGAACACCAAAGAAAAAAAAAATGCCGCCTCCTCTCAAACTAAAAAGTAGACTAACAAAACAGCAGAAAAATAATTGAAGAAGAAAACAAGAAAGCTTCCGCCTGGTTCTCCAAAGAAAGAAATAAAAAAAAATGTTCGGCAGCTAACTACTCCAAACGAAAAAAAAAAAAAAAAGACTGAATAAAAAAAAACTCTGTTCTGCTTCCTCTAAACGAAAAACAGTAAGAAAAGAAAAAAAACAAGTCTGCCCTTCTTCCGTTCGGAACTCTCTTTTATAGTGCTGCATGTGTGTCTGAATTTTCTGCAGGTGTTCTCTTCACTGCATGTGCCGAGTGCTGTTTCCTTTTCTGTTTGTGTGTTGTGTTTCTGCATGTGCCTCTTGCTTTATTTTCTGCATGTGTGTTGTGTTTCTGCATGTTGTAAGTTGCTGTCCGTGTGATGCTGCTGCTTTGCATCTTCCTTTTCTGCTTTCTGCATGTTGTAAGTTGCTGTCCGTGTGATGTTGCTGCTTTTCTTCTTTTGCTTTTCTGCATATTGTTTCTATTTTCTGCATGTGCCTCTTGTTTCTGCCGAGTTACTTCATTTTCTGCTTCATGTCCTGCATGTGCATGTGTCCATTTTCTGCATTATTTTTCTGCTTTTCTGCATTGAAGTCTGCTGTCCGTGGGTTTCATTCATGTGCTGTGCTGCATCAACTTTTTTGCAAGTGTGCCGAGTTGCTGCTGTGAGTGTGAGTGGTTTTTTTCTGCATGTGCGAATTGCAAGTTCCAGCCGTGAGTTGTGAGCTGCTTTATGTGAGCTGTCCAAGTGATCTGCATGTGTGCTGCATATGTCCTGGTTTGCTGCTGCATGTGCATTTTATTTTCTGCAAGTGTGAGTGATGCCGTGAGCTGCTTTTGTGTTTTCAACTTCCCTGCATGTTCCAGCCGTGAGCTGCTTCATTTCCAGGTTGTGCTTTGCTTTTTCTGCATGTGTTTTCTGCACTTTCTTTTTGCTTTTTCTGCATGTATTTTGCTCGAGTTCCAGCCGTGTGAGTGGCTAGCTGTGGTCCAGGTTTTATGCATGTGTGAGCTGCTGTACGTGGTCCCAAGTTTCCTGCATGTTCCAGCCGTGAGCTGCTTCATTTCCAGGTTGTGCTTTGCTTTTTCTGCATGTGTTTTCTGCACTTTATTTTTGCTTTTCTGCATGTATTTTCTGCAAGTGTGGTGTCCCAAGTGATGGTGTGAGTGTGCTAGCTTCATTACAAACTTTTTAAGGGTAAAATATCATGATTTAACAATTGACTCCAGTTTATAATTTACTGCATAATTAAGTGTTCAATTCATTTTTTAGTTAAATAATTTAATCACTTTAACAACTTAATATTGCAGTTTTAGCACTTTATCAATATTATAATTGTCTTACGTAAAATCAAGTTTAATCTAATAACACTGGAAATATCCTATATAAATATTTTTAGGATGTTTAAAATATTCGTGGGCATTGAATCACTGGGCTTACTTTAAAAATTGCTTGATATCTTTAATAACATGTCAACGAGGTTCGGCACGCTGAACGAGACTCGTGATCATAAGAGAGAGAAAGGAGCAGGATATTACAGAGGGGAAGGGCTCTGGAGATAGGGGAGAGGAGGGTTCATCTGATCTGCAGGTACATGGGAGCTAAAATGGGTAGCCTATTTGTCATTCACCCATTGGAGGGCTGTTCTTTGGGGTTTAATGAACTTACCAACCTAAAGATTTACTCTTCTTTTTTTGGTCATTCTTCTTTCTTTTTCTTCAACCACATAGCAGTCAGGTTGCTGGCATAGAATGGTAATCTTACTTCCATTTATATTAAGTTTTCTTTCTTTCGACGCCAGATTTCAATTCTCTCTCTCTCTCTCTCTCTCTCTCTCTCTCTCTTCCCAATCTTTAAAGCTATAGTTGCATACAATGAATTTTCGATTGTGATATTTGATTTATTAGCTTCATAGACATACACCATAGTAGAGCTCATTGCCATACATGAGACTTTGCCATCCTAGTTTTTCTTCTTTGTTTCTCGAAAACTAAAATTCAAATGTAAACCAAAAGGACCTAAAATCCGTCTTAATATCCCTATGAAAATCAAACCCGGAATTCCAATTTTACTCAGAACTCTCCCTCCCTTCCTCTCTCCCAATTGGATACAATGGATTTGTGATTGTAATATTCGATTTGAGAAGTTTTATAGAACCTCCCACTGTAGCTCAACCTCTGCACACTAATGTACGTGGATTTACTTTTTATTTTTTTATTATTACACATGCATTTAGTTGAATCCTAAATTTAAATTTTGGAATTTCCCCTGCGTACCCCTCTCCCCTAGCCTTCTCTGCCCCTCCACCTTGGTTCTCTTCTGCAAGGCTTCGTCACACAACCTGAGCTATTGCTTCTCACTGCTCATTTTGAACGGCGTCGTCTAGGGCCACCGACATTGGTTTATTCTGAAAGAAGGGTTTGTGTTTTTCTCTCCATTCCATTTATGTTTCCTAGTATCTCGTATATTGTGTGTCCTTTTATGTTTCTTAGATCTGTAGTTGTGTTTGGTGGATTTGTGTTTTTTGTCTTTCAATTGTTGCTGATTTTGGATATTTTCTCATTTGAGAATTAGAAAATACAACAATGAGGGAGATTATGTAACAGCCAGCTAGAAATTGAATGACAGAATTTCTATAGACTTGATGAACCTCGTGAAAATTCCGTAAGTTTTCACGAATCGGCTAATCGGAAAGGTTTTAGTCTATCAACATAGTCAGTGTTATAACTCACTACGGTGGCAGAAATGTAATTTTAATTGTTAGAAGTGTCAGAATACGTTCTAATCTACACCACTAGACTCAGTTGAATATTTAGGATTTTATAGCGCAATAACTCATTTTCATAATTTCAGACGAAATGCCTGTTCGAAACTGTGAAATCTTTTTTACGGGCACTTTGGGGTTGAGTTTTGGAAAACGGTTTTGAATGGCAGAATTCCTCCCCCACATGGCAGACCATCCACTGCCCTTGGCTGCATCCAATAATGCCTTGATGAGATGGAGAAACCCACTCCATCAACCTCCATACCTCATAGCTTCTGCAGGCTGTCCTCTCCCTTCATTATTCTCAACTTTATGTCACATAGCCACCACCAATCAAGCATCTTTCAAGCCCATATCTTCCCCCTCCAGAATTCTATAGTAGTGCAAGCCACACTTCTTTCACTTTAATCACTTCTTCACCCCGTTCTTAGAGAGAAACCCAAAAGAGCTCTCTTAGGCAGATTTCTGGGTCTTTTTACGTGGAGATTTTTGACCCTTTGTAAGTATTTTCACATGATGACTCCTCTTAAAATTTGTTCCTCTTTGAGTATATTTTCCGTAGATATATTATTTGTATCATTCCATGGTCATTTGGTTGGTCAAAAGTATTTTTAACCATGGAAAAGTCATTCTCGGCGTGAATCAGGAGAGTATGTTATGTTTTGGAGTTTTTGATCAAGCTAATGGACATATCTTGCTCCAAACATTTTATGGATTTTTAACATGTGTTTAAAAGTGTTCATTGAGGTTTTGTTGCATGACTAAAGCTTTTGATGATAGATTTTCTTAGATCTAGAAACTTGAAAACTGGAAGTGGCAAAACAGTTTTTATTTGGAGAAAGTTTGAATATTTCAAGGTTTGATCTTACTATAAAGGCTTTGATAATTTTATATGATGATTCTAAGTCTCTTATTTTCATGTTAGGATGTTATTTTGAAGATATTTAGTATTAGTTTCAGAGATATGATTTTTCTATGCAAGAGGATTTCGGTTAGGCCTAAGATTTGATGTTTTTCGATTAGATCCATGTTTTATTGATTTTTAGCCATGTGATTTTAAGTTTGATGGTTGGATCCTATTTAAGACACATTCTTAAACCATGTGATGCTTTATTTAGAAGATCTCACCTTGTTAAGCCATTGATCAGGAGATTTATCAAAGGTAGTTGAAGAAAAAGTTTCTATTTTTGGACTAAGTGTAAAACCAAAAATTCCAAGTGTTATTTTGTGATTTTGGTGACTTTAGTTTGATGATTTAAAGCATAGTTGATCTTAGGATGATGTTATGAATATGTTGGAAGTAAGATTTGATTTTTTGTGGAATTCTTGGAGATGTTTTGATTTAGGGTCAAACCTTGTGATTCAAGTGTTTGGATCTTTTTACAAAAAGTTTGGTGTTGATTATTAGCTTTTCATAAATGGATGTTTTAATTATGGTTTTAAACTTAGGATAGGAAGATACTTGTTGCAAAATTTTGGTTTAAGAATGAGTTTTGAAGTTGGAAGGAATTGCAACAAAAATCAAGAGAAATGGCCTCTGGATGTTTTGGCCATAGTGTGTTTTTCTTAGTTGTGATTTGTTTTAAATTTTTTCTAAGTTGATATTTGAGTTTAGGACAAAATTTACATGAGGAATGAAAATTTTTGGAGTTAGGATGTGAAATCCGTAAGTTAGGGTAGTCATTTTTCCACATGTAAAGGGTAAAATGGTAATTTTACTCTAAGTTAACTTGTTTTTATGTTTCTAATTGTTAGTAATTAAATTTTTAACTTTTAAAATACCCTCTTACAGTTCCTCGTGTTTCGTGTTTTATTCTCGTAGAATGCGATGATCGAGATAAGTTAGTTTCTAACTTACTATCAGTTTACTGTGTATGTATGATGGGTAGTGGAACTAAAATTTATGCATATATGTTATCATATGTGCCATGTGATGCTACGTCATTACATGTTTATCTGTTATGCATGATTTATTCTGTCACGAATATTTATCTGTTACATAATCTATTCTATCACGTATTGTTATATGCTATAAGTATGCCATGTTAAGTATGCCATATGTTATATGTATGTCATGTCATGTAATATTCACCATTTCAAGAATGTCATGTTAAGTAAAGAAGTCAGATCAAGTTTATGTTAAGTCAAGTTTCAGATCACATTTATGTTAAGTTATTCGTGTTAATCACGACCCTAAGTGCTAGGATGGGGTAATATCCTAGTGAAACTCCTTTGTTCACGCTGGAGTGTCTAAATAGGTGTGAAATTTCCTGGGTTGACGAAGTACAGTCAACAGGTTGCGAATGGGTCCTAATTAGCTGGTCACCGGAGCGTGCTAGGTACTAACGCTAATGGTGTCATATTTTATTTTACGTGTTCACAGGAAGTGTGGCACAAACAATTCATGGGGCCACAACAACTGTGAAGCATGAAGTATGAGGCCATAACAACTGTGGAGCATACACTACGTGAGACATAGCAATTGTGACACGTAGAATACGTGGGGCCACAACAACTGTGGAGTACGTATTAACGCACTCACAACTGGTGTAAATACCTGTGTTGTGATGCGGTAATTGGCAGGGACACACAGCTCAAGGGAACCCGTGTAGCATCCATATGGTCAGGTTATTAATTAAGTCTATTGAATAAGATTCCAAGTTTATATCAAGAAGTTGAGAATAAGCAATCATGGTAACCCCATGAGATAAGAATAAGCAATCATGGAGACCCCATGAGATAAGAATAAGTTTCAGATCAAGTTCATGTTATGTTATGTTCACGTACATGTTATGTTCATGTTCACGTTAAGTTTCATGTAAATGATCATATCATGTTATGTTCATGTACATGTTAAGTTTCAAGTAAATGATCATATCATGTTATGTTCACGTTTATGTTATGTTCAAGCTCACATTCATGTTATGTTATGTTCATGCTCACGTTATGCTTCAAGTTCACGTTCATGTCATGTTATGTTCAAGTTCACGTTCATGTTATGTTATGTTCATGTTTACATTATGTCTCAAATTCATGTTTATGTCATGTTATGCTAAGGGTTATGTTAAATTCAAGTTCATGTTTATGTTATGTATGTTCACATGCATGCTATGATTCAAGTCCATGTTATGTTTCAAGTTCATGTTCATGTTATGTTGCTAGTCCATATTATATTATAAATTCAAGTTCATGTCATGTTAAGTCAAGTTTAGTTCATGTTTCAGTTCAGGTTATGTCAGTTATGCCATGCTATATGCTAAGTTATGCCATGCTTACTTATGACTTTAATTATGCATTCATGCTTTTACTGCCATGCATGCATCATTAACCTGTGTGCGAGTTTCTTGTTAACTTACTGAGATTTATAATCAAATCTCACCGTGATAGTCCCAACTACCATTCCCCCTTAATGGTAGGCAATGTGTCAGGATCAGAGCAGGGAGCGGACATTGGTAGACTGAAGGAGGTTGACTAGACGCCGTAGACACGACGCGGAGCTTACAGCTTCCATTGTTAGTTTTTGGACAGTATTCTGGCCTCGTTAGTCGAGTTACTCGACGAACTTCATCAATAGTGTATTTTGGTAATGTAAATATGGAGTTTGGTCTCCCATGTTTTTTAGGTTACAATATTCTAAGACTCGTATTGAAATCGTGGATGTTTATTTTGTTAAGTATGTTAGGAATATTGCATCTTATATGTCATGAACGGGGGCAGGTAACCATATGTTGCATGTCTCGACGCTTTAGATGTCCGTTCAATCGCAAGCGGAATCTGCGGGCGTCACAGATTGATTGTCTGGTGTCTCAAATGGTGAGAGGTATCCTCTATAGTTGTGCAAGCCAATAATTTAGTTTAGTATTTGGGGTTTGTTCTGCTTAAATTAGATTAGATAGTGAGTTCCGACCCTTTCAGTTAATGTTGGTGTTTTTATTTTTGGGCTTTGCTCTACTTACAAAAGTTTATGGGTTTTGTCCTATACCTTATCATCTATTGAAAGTAATTTAGGAATTTTGTTTTTAGTTTCGTCCCTTTAATGAGATTGATTTAGATGGATTGTCGTATAACAGTTGTAATTTATTAGTACTTAGTGCTTTTTGTGAATTCATAAAAGAAGTTTTAAGTGAGAAAATGGAAAAGAATGCAAATGATTATTCATAAAAGGACTCTCGTACCATCTTATTTGAAAGTATCTAAGAAAAAATGAAAGAAAATTGTTTAGTGATATAAACATTGTCCTACCAGTTTCTAACAATTTATGAGAGATTCAACGGGGCACCTTAATTGAAGCACTGGTTGCCACAATCCTTGAAACAACTCCCTTTATTATCTAAGCAGCTGGCTGTCAACAGATTAGGCAGTCAACTTAATGGAAACAAATTAAACAAATGAGGANAGGAAAAATGTTCAAGGATAGTTGTCTACATAAAACACTAAAAGGAATAGCAGAGGACTAATGATACTCTGCCACCCAGCGGTCATTGTGGGGTGTGCCCCTCAAGCTAAATATTTTTGTGCTTTCCCAAATTTGTTTGACAATGCAATGGTAATTCTTTCAAGACCTCTTTCATTCTTATGTCTTGTTTGATTACACAAATGTAATGAGATGAGATGAAAAATATGTAAATAGTAATGCAATAGTTTGTGAATACTAATAAAATAATTTGAGTTAAGATATCTTATTTGGTTTTGAGAAATGAAAGAGAAAAAGATTGAATAACAATATTATGAAGTTAAAATATTGTTAAAATGTTATTTTTATTTTGCGATTTGAAAAAGTTAAATTAGTTTTTATTTTTTTTTTGAAAGTTTGGAAAAAGTTGTAATGATTAGGTAATGATTAGATGACAATGTTAAAAATTTAAAAATTTGAAATTAAAAATATTTGTATTTGAATGGTATTTGGATGTTGAGATTATATGAGATAGGATGAGAAAAGATGTGTTCAAACCATCTGTGAAACCAAACAAAGCCTTAATTTCTTTCCTCTATCAAACTATTCATGTACTTCCTTTTTTTTTCCCCTTCTTTTTGGAAAACTTGAATACATGATCTCTTTTTTTATCGTTAATCTTATAATTCATAGTTATACATGAGTTGATATAATTATTTAAATAATTTTATATATCAACTATTCAATTAGAGAGTTATTTAAATTAAGACATATTGTTTTCTTTTATTAATTGAGATTCCCTTTAATTTCGATGTTGTAAACTTGAAAGTTAAATCAAGATACACATAGAATAAGTATCTTGATAGAAATTAGAATTAAAAATTATTTGTGAGGAGTGCTATTTGAAGTTTTTACACCACATATTATCCACATGGCATAATTTGATTTGTAAAATTTAAATTTTAAAATCCATATGACAAAATTTGATTTGTAAGTTCAAATTTTAAAATCTATCTCAAATAAAATTATATTACATATATGGTGTCTGGTATAAAAGCTTTCAAATAAAATTATTCTTGATATAACCATATAATTTGGATTGAAAAAAAAAAAAGGAATCTATGATCAATGGTCTTATAATTAAGTTTTGCTAGATCCTAGAGTCAAAGACTCAAATGGACTGACGAAGACAAATCAGCAGGAGACAGCACAACCTCTCCTTCACGGGATGATCTTACAGCTTGTCTGAATTGATGAATGATGCTTTCTATAAGGATATTACAAGGGAAGAAGTCCAAAGTACATTGAACCTGATGTCATCTTTGAAGTCACCTGGACCTAATGGTTTTGGAGCTGGATTTTCCAAAACCATTGGGAAACAATAGGGGAAGAGGTATGTAAAGTTGTTCGTGATTTTTTCAAGTAGGAATATGCTCCTCATGATGTAAATCATACCCACATTGCCTTAATTCCAAAAATGACTAGTCCCAACTCGGTTAATGATTATTGGCCTATAAGTGTTTTTAACATTTTCTATAAAATCATTTCAAAAATACTTGATAATAGGCGTAAAAAGGTCTTTCCAGAGATCATATTCAGCAACCAGAGTGCTTTTATACCAGGGAGGTTAATTTTTGACAATCTCCTGTAGCTTATGAGTAACAAACATAGAGTATGATCAAGTTACATGGCTTTGAAGTTAGATATGTCAATGGCTTATTACTGATTAGAGTGGAACTATCTTAATGCAATAATGGAAAAGTTGGGGTTTGCTGCTAAGTGGAGAAGATTAGTCATGAGTTGTCTCTCTTCAGTTACATATTATGTCCTTGTTAATGGCCACCCGGGTGATTGTTTTTATCCGACTAGAGGAATTAGATAAGAAGATCCTCTTTCACTTTATCTATTTATTATTTGTGTAGAAGGGCAGAGTTCTTTACTAAAGCAGGTAGAGAGTAGAGGAGGATTAAAAGGGATGTCAGTGGCTAGGGGTGGTCAATGTATAAACCACTTGCTATTTTGTGATGACAGTGTTATTTTTTGTAGAGCTTAGAAGGAGGAATGGCTAAGACTTCAGACCCTTTTGCAAATATATGAAAGGGCCTCGGGTCAATCTCTTAATAATCAAAAGACCACCATTAATTTTAGCTCTAACACAGAATCTAGCTTAAGGAAATTAATCACTGATGTAGCGAGGGTGGAGGAAAAAGGAGGATATGACAAGTATTTGGGACTTCCAGATGATTGGTAAATCCAAGTATCAAACTTTTTGAGGCATAAAGGAAAAGATATGGAAAAAAATCCAAAGTTGGAACAATAGTTTCTTATCTAAAGCTAGAAAAGAGGTATTAATCAAGGCAGTGTTACAGACAATACCTACATACACCATGAGTGTATTCAAACTGCCAAGGAAGTTATGTCAAGATATGGTAACTATTATTGCTAAGTTTTGGTGGGGAAAAAAAATAGAGAAAGAGGAATTCATTGGAGAAAGTGGATTCCATTGGGGAAATCTAAGTTTGGGAGAGGACTAGGCTTTCGAGATATTCAGGACTTCAGTACAGCTTTAATAGCAAAACAGTGTTGGAAAATGCCGCAATATCCCAACTCATTGGTAGCAAGGGTGTTCAAAAGTAAGTATTTCAAGCTCTCTAGCATACTCGATGTAAATAGAGGGTAGTCATCTTCATTTATATGGAAGAGTAACTGTTCTAGAGTGGGTCTGCTAAAGGAGGGATTGATATAGAGAGTTGAGAATGGAAAGAAAGTTTAAAATATGGCAGCATAGGTGGAGTCCTCTTTCAAAATTCAGTCTCCTATTAAGGTTTTGGAACCTACTACTACTACTAGTAAGCTAATTTCAGATGAAACAAAGGAGTGGTGACTCTTATGTCTGGGATTTTTGAGAAGGATGAGATGGATTTGATTTGTAACATGCCTATTAGTAGAATGGGGGGAGACCATAAGCAAGCCTAGATTTATAACAAAAATGGTATATTTACAGTTAAGAGTGCCTATCACTTGGCACAAATAATTAAGAAGAATATTGAAGGAAAGTCTTCAAGAGCTAAAGAGGAAGCTGGAGTATGGAAGCAGATATGAGAGTTGGAGGTGTAGGGGTCAGTAAGATTTTTCTTGTGGAAAGCTTGCAACAATATTTTACCTAATAGAAAAAATTTATTTAGAAGACAGGTGGTTGATACTAGGGGTGGGCAGCGGGGCCTCGCACCCCACCCCCGTTCTACCGGGCGGGGGCGGGGGCCCCTGCTCCGCATCTAGTACCCCTAGCGGGGGTAGGGAAGGCCCAACCCCGCCCCGCCCCCTATTTATATATATTATATATATATAAAAACATAAATATTGTTTATATATAAATATAAATATATCTTTATATTTTACAAATTGAGTATATATAAATATATATTACAATTTGTTAGACTTGTTTACAAAGTATGCATTAACTAATTTAAAAACTATATAGTTTAAAACTACTACAATACAACTTACATAAAATATACACTAGCGAATTAAAAAACTACATAATTTTTAAATTATAGTCATATTTACAAAATATATTACAATTTGTTAGACTTGTTTACAAAGTATGCATTAGCAATTTAAAAATTATATAGTTTAAAACTACTACACTACAACTTACATAAAATATGTACTAGCAAATTTCAAAATTATATAAATTTTAAATTATAGTCATATTTACAAAATTTAAATTTACAATTTGGATCTAAAAATATATTTTTTTTTATCACTTTTAGATCTAAAAATAATTTTTAAATATAAGTAAATGTAATTCATAATTAATGTGAAAATGAAGCGGGGCAGGATACTCCACCCCCGTGATACGGGGGCGGGGGACGGATGAGAAAACCCCACCCCCGCACCATGCGGGGCGGGGTACAGGGGGGGCTACCCCGCACTGTATGGTGCAGGTAGCACCCCTAGTTGATACACCTTTATGTCCCATATGTTTGGTGGATGTTGAATCAGTAATGCACACTATTTGGAGTTGTCCTTTTGCTCAAGATGTGTGGGCAGAAACAGGAAGCCTTATTTAAAAAAGCTCAAGTGGAGAACCTGACTTTATGCAATTATGGAGGTCTTCGAGCAAAAGATGTAATAGACAACAACTAGAAGTAATAGGGTTGATCGTGAAAGGGATTTGGTTAAGAAGGAACAAATTTCTCTTTGAATCAGATTTTTATAGTGCAAGATCAGTTGTAGAAATTGCAATGAATAGTGTGGAAGCTTTCAAGGAATCTCAATTACAAGAGAGAAGTACATGCAGGTTTCGATCCACTGAAGTAATGAAGCAGTGGCTAGTTCTAGATAGAGGGAAGGTTAAGTTGAATTTTGATGCAGCTATAGATAAGGCAAATTAGAAAGTTGGATTGGGAGTGGTAATAAGAGATTGGAATGGGCAGGTAATGGCAACATCATGCTTCCAAAAATCAACTATAGATCAACCAATTGTTGCTAAGTATATGGCTTTGTGGAAGGCAGTTGAGTTTTGTTCTCATATGAGTTTTAGACAAGCAATATTTGAAGGAGATGCTCTCATGGTAATCAAGGTAGTTCAAAGTAGTGATATGAGTTTGGCTTTGTATGGGCAAATAATTGAAGATCTGAAGGTAGTGTTCAGGAATTCATCTGGGTGGAGCTTGAAGTTCACATACAGGGAAGGGAATCAATGTTGGGTTGAAGAGGGTCCTAATGTTATTGATAGTCTTGTTTTGAATGATAGATTATGTAACATTTCTTGTTTAGTGGGAAATATGATTTTTTTTTTTAAAAAAATAATACATCCTTATTATTTTGCACGGGCATTGCTACACCCACCGAGAGTGGGTCTCGAGAAAAACTACTGAAAAGTAAAATTTTAATTTTTTTTCTTTTTGTTTTTCTTTTCAAATATATATTTTTTAAATTCCATAAACATTTAAAAAACACAAACTCATTAAAAAAAATACTTTTTTAACCATTAAGTGAAAAAAAAATGACTTTTATAGGAATCTACTTTCGATGGGAATATCTGTAATACCCGAGTCTTACTACATAAGTCCTTACGTTATTTCACTTTATTCTTTAAGTTAAATATTTTTTAAATATAAGATTTTTATTATTTTAATTTAAGATGGGTGTATTTTTATTTTTATGTGGGTTATTAAAATGAATTAAGGGTAGGATTTTAAGACCTTACAATATTTTCTCTTAAAGCCCTCAAATTTTTATTCTTTAAGAAATAGCCCCATTTGATTTCTATCACTGGATTTAGTAGGTGACATAAATATCTTTTTACTTTTAATCCAAGTCAAGGGTGTTCATTCGGACCAGATTTTTTTCCGGTCTGGTCCGGAAATCCGGAATCCGGGTGAATCCGGGCAGTTATCCTCCCGGATTACACCCGGGCGGTTTAGAAAAACCCGGATCCGGTTTTATAATCCGGTTATCCGTAACCGGATTATATACCCGGTTTCACTCAAGGGGCAGCATAGGGTGTACTACCCGTACTACTTACCCAGCATTGCAATCTGCCCAGTCCTTTGGTACTCATTCATTCATTCATATGGCCGTTACGTATTTTCATACATTAAAGCATTCATTCATTCAGTCCTTTCTTTCATTCTTTCATTCATCAATCTGTTCATTCATAAATGTCATTTAAAAGCATGAGCTTGAACATCATCTTTCAAGGCATAATTTAAAACATCAGTTCATAGGAGTATTTTAAAACATTAGTTCATAGGGACATTTTAACACCTTTTCTTCGCGTCCTTTAAAGCATCGCTTAAAGCATGAGGCATAAGCCTCATATTTCATTTCATGAAAATACATACAATGCATACTACATAGAGACATCCATTCATATGCATATAGTTAATACTTTGGGTGGATAAAAAGGGGCTGCCAAGAAAGGCTATTGCATACATATACTTGAAAACTTATACTTATCATTCTTTTGTAAAATATCATCTGTGTCATTTCGTAAAGCATCGTAAAGGAAAAACATTTCATTTTCATTTTTTAATCTTTAGAAAACTCTAGAAGAGTATGAATGTAATACTTACTTGGACTCCATGTCATAATCATTTCATGCAGTCTATTCATATGCGTGTCAGATGGCAACCTACATGTATACACATAACCTTAGCTTCATTATCAATCTAGTACATAAGTACCTAAACTAGAAATAGATCTACACCTTGCTTGGAAACACTCTCCTTCTATCCTGTGCCCTTACATGTCCCTTACCACGCTAAAACCTTCAGGACCACTTACAGTCACTACCTCTTCTAAACTCGACGTTCTACCTTGAGTGCTCATCTATTAAAGTGAATCTCCATGGTTCATCTTAAGGTTAAGACACTAAGATCTTCGCCTTATTCTCCTATTAATCACATTTCGATGCATGATTCAGACTGACTAAGTCACGCATCCCAACCATAGATGGTACACTCGTCACTTCCTTCATGCATCTTAGCCCACGCTAAATCCTCATTCCCATCCATACATGCCATATGACTTTAAGCCAACTCTGAGACTTAAACATCATGTAACTATGCTTAGGACAGATTACCCATTATATATGGTAAATCCATTCGGTACATGTGTCTCACCAGATTAATTTGCCCCTTATCACCTAAGATCAACTTCTAATCCGTTGAAGGCCCGCTTGTATAAATAAGCTCCATACTCCGATACTAACTTCTACTCAAACCCGGTCAATAGGACTTTCCTACTTCCTGGCCCTTTACAAGTTCATCCCAACACTTATACGACAAGACCCCATTCACACTACACTTCCATCGTGTCACGTAGCTTGAGACTAATCCCAAGCTACATCGTGACACCCATCCTATGACAGGGTCACATCACCATTACTTCGAGACATTGTTCCACAGTTCTCGATGCTCCACAACAAGCTCTATGCTCCTCAACTACGGCATCCAAACCTCCATGACACGCCATCTGGTGCATCACGACATCACGCAGAGTACACTCCACGTGAATTCCCTTCCATCCACTCTAAGCCATACACTATTAGGACGCACTCTACTTGGTGCATTGCTACACAACAAGGATTACACGCCATGTGTACTCCCTTTACAACACTACGCCACCTCACTATTAAGGCACACACTTCACAGCACACTCCACAACATTACACAACACTCCACACAACCACGCCCAACACTTCACTACACAGTGAACTCCACAATCAACCAACTAACATCTAACATAAATAACGAGGTAGAGAGGGTTATACCCTCGTTGGGATTAACATGTATGTGCTCGCTACCTGTTCTGGTCGAAGACATCAGAAGAGTCGTACTTGGCAGCTAAGTCACTTACGGTGGCTGTCCACTACATAAACTGGCGGTTTGGGCTTAGGGAAGGGCTAGGGCTGGTCTTGGGAGGTTCATGGTGGGTTCATGGTGGTTGGGGTGGTGGAGCATGGTGAAGCCGTGGGTTTCAAGGTGCTGGCTGTGGCCTGTGGGTGAGGGAAATGGAGAGGAAGAGATACGGGGTTGCTAGCAGATCATGGAGGACTGAGAGAGGTTTGGTGCGGCTTGGTGGCCCACGGCAGCAGATCTGGCAGTGAGGTGGAGGAGAAACCCATTGGAGAGTGAGAGGGCATGAGAGAGGTGAAGGGCTTGGCTGGGCACGAGGAGGCTACGGGGAGGTTGTGATGGTTAGGGGAGGCCATTGGTGGTGGTGCTGTGGCATGGGTAGAGGAACCCATGTGATTTGTGTATGCATGCATGGGGTGATCCGAGGGAAAGGGAGAGGATTGTGGGGAAGGGAGGCCATGGGGGTGGAGCCAGTGAGGTGGTGGAGCCGATGGTGGTGCTTGGTGACCCAGTTGGCCATATACAGCAGCATAATGAGGAAAGAAATGGGTGAAACCCATTTTGGAAAGAGGGAGGGGGAGAGAGAGGGAGCTGCCGATTGGAGGCTCACCGGTGGGAAAGGGTGCTTGCTGGCATGAGGGGAAGATGCCTGTAGTGGTAGTGAGGAGGGTGGGTAGTGGTGGCTGGGCTAGAGAGGAGAAGAAGCTACAATGAAGAGAAGGGGAGAGGCTGTCGTGCAAGTTGAGGGGGAGGGAGGAGAGAGAGGGGAAAGGTAAAAGTGAGGGAAAAAGGCTAAGGGCTTGGATATTTAATCCAGGCCCTTTTTCTTGGGATCTTCAAAACGATCTAATGGTGATGATTAAAACACTAATTTAACTTAAAAACACTGAGAGGAATGAAGATAGAATATTATTTAACTAAACATTATTTTATAAAATATAATCTTCATCCTTAATTAAATGATGCAGTTCTGTTAATTATTTTTAAGAGAATAAAACAATTTAAATAAATTTAAAGTTTTCAACATAATTTAAAGCTTATAATATTTTTAAATGACTAAAATCATTTAAATAAAATGATTTTTCAAAATTATAATATTTTTGGAGCTCTTAAAAAATATTTGATCCAGCTTATAATGTTGTCTTCCAAGCGTAGAAGCTGTCAAAGTAATACAAGGGTAAGTCCCAAGATCGAATTCACAGGGACAAAGGGATTATCAAAGCGTTTGTGAGATTTTCTTTGTGTAAAAGATGTATCGATTATGAAAGATGAAAATTGATGTAAATCTATATTTCTAAAATTACCAAAACTAAGAGACTTAGAGAAAGTGAGTAGCAAATGAATTAAACTTGCAAGAAACAATAAAACAAACACTTGGGTTGGGTTTGAGATTCTTTTTATTTCGGATTCTAGATAATTTCTCGATTAACAATCCAGTCAAGGAATTGATATTCGGAAGATAAAAATTAAGCTCAAGTTTTTGCAATATTTTCTCAAGAAATTCTCTAATTTACTAGCCAAATTTATATTCGTAATCAATCGAAAGAGGCCTTGATAAATTCAAGCTTTTGTTGTGCCTTACGTCAACAACAAAACAAGAGCAAGAGCCGCAATCTATTTTCCATTTGAATCCGACTAGTAA